>JAXIVJ010019386.1:0-19751 GCA_036785665.1 Chirona hameri | reverse complement strand
GTTCGTCGTTCAACTTGAACCAAGGTCGTGCGCTATGGCTTCGTGAAGTTGAATGTTCGTGCGCTATGGCTTCAAGTTGAATGTTTGTGTAAATCAAAATAACTTATCGATACCACTCGAACTAACTTACAACTATGCATAATTATGGCAGTTTATCACAATGATCGTAAACCTATCAAAACTCGAAAACAAATTGGCACACATAGCTCCCCACTAAAGCCACGATACGACGCTATGATGCGAACCGAGCCGACCCACCTTAATCGACAACATCATTTAGAGCACGCAAATTATTAATCATGCCTGAATCGCTTCTGATTAGAGTGTAGCCTCGCCAAACAGGCGCTCCGGTGACTTATCATACCGTGACTAATCACCGTGTGTTGGTGACGAGGGCACCGATAGCGGGTCAGTCTCCTACCCCCTCCCCTCCCCTCCCCCCGTCCGCCGCTCTCGCGACATGTTCCCATAATTTTGGCGCCCATACTGCGACGCTCGGGTAATTAGAAGGCGGGTGTTTGCATCATTTAATTGGGAACCATAATTAGCGGCGACCTTGGGAAATATGACGGAGGCGGCGAAATCTGGCAAATCTGGCAACGGTAAGAGTGGCCTAATGCGGCCAAATTGACCACTTGTGCGTGTGAGGTGCGCTTTAGTAATGTATAAAGTGCATGATGTAAAACTGTATTGCAAAACAGGCAACAGAAAACAATACTTTGCTCCCACCATTATTGCTATATGTGCCCCTCAAAAAAGCAGGCTCGCGCAACGGAAGGTTTCACAGATCGGATAAATCAGATCGGATAAAATAATGCAAACTTCGGGCCACGTGTTGTCGACCTAGCCAGGGACTTTTCCAGAGCAGACAACACCGCGGTAGAACACGTAGGACTGATGGCGCTTCGTGTCTAGCCTATCAGGTGGACGGTTAGAGCGTGCCTGAGCCGGCCGGTCAAACAATCATCCCCCGCGGAGCTGTCGGCTCGAGCTATCAGCTCGGCAGCGGGCTGCTGCAGCTCGGCAGCGGGCAGCTCGGCAGCTCGACAGTGGACTGCTGCAGCTCGGCAGCTCGGCAGTGGGCAGCTCGGCAGCTCGACAGTGGACTGCTGCAGCTCGGCAGCTCGGTAGTGGACTGCTGCAGCTCGGCAGCGGGCTGCTGCAGCTCGGCAGTGGGCTGCTGCAGCTCGGCAGTGGGCAGCTCGGCAGCTCGGCAGCGGACTGCTGCAGCTCGGCAGCGGGCTGCTGCAGCTCGGCAGCGGGCTGCTGCAGCTCGGCAGTGGACTGCTGCAGCTCGGCAGTGGGCAGCTCGGCAGCTCGACAGTGGACTGCTGCAGCTCGGCAGCTCGGCAGTGGGCAGCTCGGCAGCTCGGCAGCGGACTGCTGCAGCTCGGCAGCGGACTGCTGCAGCTCGGCAGCGGGCTGCTGCAGCTCGGCAGTGGACTGCTGCAGCTCGGCAGTGGGCAGCTCGGCAGCTCGAAAGTGGACTGCTGCAGCTCGGCAGCTCGACAGTGGACTGCTGCAGCTCGGCAGCTCGACAGTGGACTGCTGCAGCTCGGCAGCTCGGCAGTGGACTGCTGCAGTTCGGCCTCAGGATATGTGACGTCACAGCGGGCTGCGGGCTGCGGAGTGTAAGGACAGAATGTTGGGTGTAGAGTATAGGCTCCAGGGTGTAGAGTACAGGCTCCAGGTGTAGAGTATAGGCTCCAGGGTGTAGAGTACAGGCTCCAGGTGTAGAGTATAGGCTCCAGGGTGTAGAGTACAGGCTCCAGGTGTAGAGTATAGGCTCCAGGGTGTAGAGTACAGGCTCCAGGTGTAGAGTATAGGCTACAGGGTGTAGAGTACAGGCTCCAGGTGTAGAGTATAGGCTCCAGGGTGCAAGGAACAGGACATAGTGCGTGGTTTGTAAAACAAGGTGCAGACTGCAGCCGAGTGTAGCGTGCAAAGTGTATGGTGCAAGTGTAGTGTGCAGAGTGTAGCGTTCAGAGTGTAGTGTGCAGAGTGTAGTGTGCAGAGTGTAGTGTTCAGAGTGTGGTGTGCAGAGTGCAGTGTGCAAATTGTAGTGTGTAGAGTGTAGCGTGCAGAGTGTAGTGTGCAGAGTGTAGTGTGCAGGATGTAATGTGCAGAGTGTAGTGTGCAGAGTGTAGCGTGCAGAGTGTAGTGTGCAGAGTGTAGTGTGCAGAGTGTAGTGTGCAGAGTGTAGCGTGCAGGGTGTTGCGTACAGAGCGTGCAGGATGTAGTGTGCAGAGTGTAGTGTGCAGATTGTAGTGTGCAGAGTGTAGTGTGCAGAGTGTATCGTGCAGAGTGTAGTGTGCAGGATGTAGTGTGCAGAGTGTAGTGTGCAGAGTGTAGCGTGCAGAGTGTAGTGTGCAGAGTGTAGCGTCCAGAATGTAGTGTGCAGAGTGTAGCGTGCAGAGTGTAGTGTGCAGAGTGTAGCGTGCAGAGTGTAGTGTGCAGAGTGTAGTGCGCATATTGTAGTGTGCAGAGTGTAGCGTGCAGAGTGTAGTGTGCAGAGTGTAGTGTGCAGAGTGTAGTGCGCATATTGTAGTGTGCAGAGTGTAGTGTGCAGAGTGTGGTGTGCAGAGTGTAGTGTGCAGATTGTAGTGTGTAGAGTGTAGCGTGCAGAGTTTAGCGTGGAGAGTGCAGTGTGCAGAGTGTAGCGTGCAGAGTGTAGTGTGCAGAGTGTAGCGTGCAGAGTGTAGTGTGCAGAGTGTAGCGTACAGAGTGTAGTGTGCAGAGTGTAGTGTGCATATTGTAGTGTGCAGAGTGTAGTATGCAGAGTGTGGTGTGCAGAGTGTAGTGTGCAGAGTGTAGTGTGCAGAGTGTAGTGTGCAGAGTGTAGCGTGCAGAGTGTAGTGTGCAGAGTGTAGTGTGCAGAGTGTAGTGCGCATATTGTAGTGTGCAGAGTGTAGTGTGCAGAGTGTGGTGTACAGAGTGTAGTGTGCAGATTGTAGTGTGTATAGTGTAGCGTGCAGAGTGTAGCGTGCAGAGTGTAGCGTGCATAGTGTAGTGTGCAGAGTGTAGTGTGCAGAGTGTAGTGTACATAGTGTAGTGTGCAGAGTGTAGTGTACAGAGTGTAGTGTGCAGAGTGTAGCGTGCAGGATGTAGTGTGCAGAGTGTAGCGTGCAGAGTGTAGTGTGTAGAGTGTAGTGTGCAGAGTGTAGTGTGCAGAGTGTAGTGTGCAGAGTGTAGTGTACAGAGTGTAGTGTGCAGAGTGTAGTGTGCAGAGTGTAGCGTGCAGAGTGTAGTGTGCAGAGTGTAGTGTGCAGAGTGTAGTGTACATAGTGTAGTGTATATAGTGTAGTGTGCAGAGTGTAGTGTACAGAGTGTAGTGTGCAGAGTGTAGCATGCAGGATGTAGCGTGCAGAGTGTAGCGTACAGAGTGTAGTGTGTAGAGTGTAGTGTGCAGAGTGTAGTGTGCAGAGTGTAGTGTGCAGAGTGTAGCGTGCAGAGTGTAGTGTGCAGAGTGTAGCGTGCAGAGTGTAGTGCGCATATTGTAGTGTGCAGAGTGGAGTGTGCAGAGTGTAGTGTGCAGAGTGTAGTGTGCAGAGTGTAGTGTGCAGAGTGTAGTGTGCAGAGTGTAGTGTGCAGAGTGTAGTGTGCAGAGTGTAGTGTGCAGAGTGTAGTGTGCAGAGTGTAGTGTGCAGAGTGTAGTGTGCAGAGTGCAGTGTGCAGAGTGTAGTGTGCAGAGTGTAGCGTGCAGGATGTAGTGTGCAGAGTGTAGTGTGCAGAGTGTAGTGTGCAGAGTGTAGTGTGCAGAGTGTAGTGTGCAGAGTGTAGTGTGCAGAGTGTAGTGTGCAGAGTGTAGTGTGCAGAGTGTAGTGTGCAGAGTGTAGTGTGCAGATTGTAGTGTGTATAGTGTAGCGTGCAGAGTGTAGTGTGCAGAGTGTAGCGTGCAGAGTGTAGTGTGCAGAGTGTAGTGTGCAGAGTGTAGTGTGCAGAGTGTAGTGTGCAGAGTGTAGTGTGCAGAGTGTAGTGTGCAGAGTGTAGTGTGCAGAGTGTAGTGTGCAGAGTGTAGTGTGCAGAGTGTAGTGTGCAGAGTGTAGTGTGCAGAGTGTAGTGTACAGAGTGTAGTGTGCAGAGTGTAGCGTGCAGGATGTAGTGTGCAGAGTGTAGTGTACAGAGTGTAGTGTGCAGAGTGTAGTGTGCAGAGTGTAGTGCGCAGAGTGTAGTGTGCAGAGTGTAGTGTGCAGAGTGTAGTGTGCAGAGTGTAGTGTGCAGAGTGTAGCGTGCAGGATGTAGTGTGCAGAGTGTAGCGTACAGAGTGTAGTGTGCAGAGTGTAGCGTTCAGAGTGTAGTGTGCAGAGTGTAGTGTGCAGAGTGTAGTGTGCAGAGTGTAGCGTGCAGGATGTAGTGTGCAGAGTGTAGCGTGCAGGATGTAGTGTGCAGAATGTAGTGTGTAGAGTGTAGTGTGCAGAGTGTAGTGTGCAGAGTGTAGTGTGCAGAGTGTAGTGTGCAGAGTTAAGTGTGCAGAGTGTAGTGTGCAGAGTGTAATGTGCAGAGTGTAGCGTGCAGGATGTAGTGTGCAGAGTGTAGCGTACAGAGTGTAGTGTGCAGAGTGTAGCGTTCAGAGTGTAGTGTGCAGAGTGTAGTGTGCAGAGTGTAGTGTGCAGAGTGTAGCGTGCAGGATGTAGTGTGCAGAGTGTAGTGTGCAGAGTGTAGTGTGCAGAGTGTAGTGTGCAGAGTGTAGTGTGCAGAGTGTAGTGTGCAGAGTGTAGTGTGCAGAGTGTAGTGTGCAGAGTGTAGTGTGCAGAGTGTAGTGTGCAGAGTGTAGTGTGCAGAGTGTAGTGTGCAGAGTGTAGTGTGCAGAGTGTAGTGTGCAGAGTGTAGTGTGCAGAGTGTAGTGTGCAGAGTGTAGTGTGCAGAGTGTAGCGTGCAGAGTGTAGTGTGCAGAGTGTAGCGTGCAGAGTGTAGTGTACAGAGTGTAGTGTGCAGAGTGTAGTGTGCAGAGTGTAGTGTGCAGAGTGTAGTGTGCAGAGTGTATCGTGCAGAGTGTAGCGTTCAGAATGTAGTGTGCAGAGTGTAGTGTGCAGAGTGTAGCGTGCAGAGTGTAGCGTTCAGAGTGTAGTGTGCAGAGTGTAGTGTGCAGAGTGTAGTGTGCAGAGTGTAGTGTGCAGAGTGTAGTGTGCAGAGTGTAGTGTGCAGAGTGTAGTGTGCAGAGTGTAGTGTGCAGAGTGTAGCGTGCAGAGTGTAGTGTGCAGAGTGTAGCGTGCAGAGTGTAGTGTGCAGAGTGTAGCGTGCAGAGTGTAGCGTGCAGAGTGTAGTGTGCAGAGTGTAGTGTGCAGAGTGTAGTGTGCAGAGTGTAGCGTGCAGAGTGTAGCGTTCAGAGTGTAGTGTGCAGAGTGTAGTGTGCAGCGTGTAGTGTGCAGAGTGTAGTGTGCAGAGTGTATTGTGCAGAGTGTAGTGTGCAGAGTGTAGTGTGCAGAGTGTAGTGTGCAGAGTGTAGTGTACAGAGTGTAGTGTGCAGAGTGTAGTGTACAGAGTGTAGTGTGCAGAGTGTAGTGTACAGAGTGTAGTGTGCAGAGTGTAGTGTACAGAGTGTAGTGTGCAGAGTGTAGTGTGCAGAGTGTAGCGTGCAGAGTGTAGCGTGCAGAGTGTAGTGTGCAGAGTGTAGTGTGCAGAGTGTATTGTGCAGAGTGTAGTGTACAGAGTGTAGTGTGCAGAGTGTAGTGTGCAGAGTGTAGTGTGCAGAGTGTAGTGTACAGAGTGTAGTGTGCAGAGTGTAGTGTGGTGCAGAGTGTAGCGTGCAGAGTGTAGCGTGCAGAGTGTAGTGTGCAGAGTGTAGCGTGCAGAGTGTAGTGTGCAGAGTGTAGTGTGCAGAGTGTAGTGTGCAGAGTGTAGTGTGCAGAGTGTAGTGTGCAGAGTGTAGCGTGCAGGATGTAGGGAACAGAGGCATTACAAATGATATTTAAAATACCCAATTGAATTGTGTTCATGGAGAGGGTGCAAAGCACAACGTTGAGGACGCAAAGTGTGGGTGCAGGAGGGTGTAGTAGGGGTGCGGGATATGAGGTATAGGTTACTTGATGCAGCAGAAGTGATGCTTTTCAGTGCGACGCCATCTGAGCACCTCTGCCCCGGTACCATAAGGAATTTCGTTCTGCCATAGGATGGAAGGGTAAATAGAATGAGATGCAAGGAATACATAGACCGAGTGATTGCTACGTCTTGAGTTTCTTCTAAACTTTTCTTCTAAAACTTACATAGCACCGCGATGCTCTACTAATCGGTGCTGCTCGACTCCTGCTCCGTTTATGGCGATTTACATTGGTGAAAGAAGTAATGTTATTCGAGCTGGCTGCCTACCTGCATGAGCTGGCGATGAATGAAGCTGCAAACTACGGAACTGCCAAGGTCATATCAATCCAGTGCACATATGAAGCCTGAAGTTGATCGTGCTGTGCCTCGTCGGCACGGCAGGAGGTGACGTGATGAACGTGCAGACGTGCAATGTTGCAGGCGGTGTGTTTTGACTGGGGTCAAGTCGGACATCGTCAAGTGAAAGGATCCCCATTATCTCACAGAAATTGGGAACGCCCACGAGAGTGTAAGCGATCGGATAAGGATATCATAGATAGCCAAGTTATCGAGATGTGAATCCAACATTAGGCCTGGCATGGAGATGGAGCACTGGACAACGTTGACCAACAAGCTCTTGACCAGTATTTGGCAAGCACCACCTCATTCGAGAATCAGGAAGTTCGCAACACCAAACAAAACAAAACCATTATTCGCTGCCGCCAACAGCTGACCACCGTTAGAATGGATGACTTACTAACGATAACTCACACATATGACTCACTAACAGTTGTTGCTGGCAAGCACTGGCACCCAGCCCCGCCCGTTCCTCTGGAGGGTGGCGCCAAAAGTGCGTGTTCCAGTCGATCTCGCGTGTGGGAGTGGTGTCCAAGCCGACAGTATTGTAATGTCGTGTAATGACCTCACATTCTGCGCCTGACAGTCCTGCCAGGGAACGCGTGCGCCTCCTCGGGTTCAGCCACCACCTGCAGGCGTCGTCAAGGCCTCGTGTAAAAGGGAATATATTACGCTGGTTGGAATCATATTTGTGTAACAGATCACAGAGTGTAACTATCAATAACTCCATTTCAGCAATACAAACAATTAACGCTGGTTGCCCACAAGGCTCAGTGTTAGGGCCCCTACTGGCATTAATTTATTTAAATGATTTAGATTGCTCAACGGAAAATTATATATTTTTTCTTTGCTGATGATGCAATATTATTTAAGCCCGACATCGCCCAATCTGCAGAAGCTGCAGAAGCAGAAATTTCCCTGCAGTGAGCCCTAGATGGAATAAACAGTTGGGGGATAAATGGGTTACTACCTTTAACTCGGCAAAAAAAACACACAACAAACCTTCACCAATAAACATGTCAATCACACACCATCATTGAAGTTTGGAAACGAGGTAATCCCATTAGTAGTAAACCACAAACTCTTAGGTTTAAATATATCAAATGATCTTGGGTTCCGTTGCCACGTTCAAGACATTATTAAAAAAGCAAATGCGGCATTGGGACCACTGTACCCAATAGCTAAACATATTCCTAGACATACATTACAACAAATTTACATAACATATATAAGAACAATATTTGATTACGGCGATGTCGTATATCATGGGCACTTGACTATCGCAGACTCTTTAACCTTATAAAAAATACAGAACAGGGCAGCCAGACTAATAACTGGAGCTTTCCGTAGGACCTCAACAAAAGCTTTGCTAGAAGAACTAGGCTTAACAACATTGCAAATCAGAAGAGAAACACATAGCTTAAATATATTATATAAAGTCAAACAACATGCACCTCGCTATCTTCAAGATGCAATTCCATCCACACGACATGAAATTACAACCCAAGAGCTAAGGAACGCTAACAACATAACACTACCATCAAACCGCCTGACTTCCTTTCAGAATTCCTTCTTCCCTCGCACTATCCGACAATGGAACAGACTTCCAGAAGAAGTCAGATCCATGCCAAGTATCCGTTCCTTCAAACAAGCATTTGCTCAGATGTATGATTTGACAAAACCCCCAATATACTTCAGTTATGGATACAAAATTAGTAATATACTCCATACCAGGCTCAGGCTTGGCATGTCCAGCCTAAATGCTCATTTATTTCAGATACATTCGTCACAAACTAACAGTCCAAATTGCAGCTGTGGACAAACTGCTGAAACAGTTCAGCATTTTTGTTCTGTCCTCATTACAAATATCCCAGAGTTGAGTTAGAAATAACATTACGAAACTTAATTGCAGATTACAGCCAGTTAAAAAACAATCTCAAATCAGTTATAATTTTGCACGGTCATACTCTGAATAACGCTGCTGGTCTGGCTGTGGCTACAGCTGTGCAAATATACATTAAGCATACAAAACGCTTTGACAGGTAGTGCTGCTATCATACGGTCGGCGGGTAGGGGGCGGTCGTTGCGTTTGCGGGGGTTGTGTGTGAGTGTGTACATGTATGTTCGTGAGTCGGGAAATGGTGCCAAGTCATAAGTGCTTAATAAGTGCGCTCAAAGTGCTTTTGCACCTTTCCCTCACATCATTCTTTGTTGCTTGCTTTTGTTAAATAAATAAACATCAAACCTTTCGGCTGACCTCGCGGGCTGACCTCGTGGGTGACCTCACGGCTGACCTCGCGGCTGACCTCGCGGCTGACCTCGTGGGCTGACCTCGCGGTTGACCTCGCGGCTGACCTCGCGGGTGACCTCGCGGTTGACCTCGCGGTTGACCTCGCGGTTGACCTCGTGGGCTGACCTCGCGGGTGACCTCGCGGGCTGACCTCACGACTGACCTCACGGCTGACCTCGTGGGTGACCTCGCGGTTGACCTCGCTGTTGACCTTGCGGTTCACCTCGTGGGCTGACCTCGTGGGTAACATCGCGGCTGACCTTTCGGCTGACCTCACGGCTGACCTCGTGGGTGACCTTACTTCTGACCTCACGTCTGACCTCGTGGGTGACCTCGCGGGTGACCTCACGGCTGACCTCACGGCTGACCTCACGGCTGACCTCACAGCTGACCTCACGGCTGACCTTGTGGGTGACCTCGTGGGTGACCTCGCGGGTGACCTCGTGGCTGACATCGTGGGTGATCTCGCGGGTGACCTCGCGGGTGACCTCGTGGGTGACCTCGCGAGTGACCTCACGGCTGACCTCACGGGTGACCTCGCGGGTGGACGCTTACCGCCTTGTGGAGACACCGCCACGCTGACGACCAGCTTGCCAGTGAAGCCCCTGGCGAGTGAAACCCAGGTGTGTCAGAACAAATGGCATCTGTATTCTGTAGCCGTGTGTGTCAGAACAAATGACATCTGTATTCTGTAGCCGTGTGTGTCAGAACAAATGGCATCTGTATTCTATAGCCGTGTGTGTCAGAACAAATGACATCTGTATTCTGTAGCCGTGTGTGTCAGAACAAATGGCATCTGTATTCTGTATTCTGTAGCCGTGTGTGTCAGAACAAATGACATCTGTATTCTGTAGCCGTGTGTGTCAGAACAAATGGCATCTGTATTCTGTATTCTGTAGCCGTGTGTGTCAGAACAAATGGCATCTGCATTCTGTAGCCGTGTGTGTCAGAACAAATGGCATCTGTATTCTGTAGCCGTGTGTGTCAGAACAAATGGCATCTGTATTCTGTATCCGTGTGTGTCAGAACAAATGGCATCTGTATTCTGTAGCCGTGTGTGTCAGAACAAATGGCATCTGTATTCTGTAGCCGTGTGTGTCAGAACAAATGGCATCTGTATTCTGTAGCCGTGTCGTCCTGTCAGCCTTGACGTGACGTACAAACGCTGTCCACTGTCTGAACGTCGGCTGGATTTCGGGTCTGGTTTTTGTCCTGTCACGCGCACGCTTCTGCACTACCCCGCCGCGACGACCTCGTCAACCGCAACTCCTGAGCCCTGATGCCACCATCTCCACGACTCCGAACTGCCACCGCCGACCAATTGGTCGTTATAGCCGAGCGCAACATAGTAGCCCTCTGACACCTAATTTAAGGCTTCATCCTGGCAGCGCCGCCCTAACTGTGCGGTACTTTGTCTGCAGAGGAGACGGCAATGATAAGTGCTGTCCCCGGCCGCTGTGATCCATTGCTCGATGAATATTTAGCAGCATCGACCCCTTGACCCGGCCGCGAGCCGCGACAGCTGAATCGGGGCACATTTGTCCACCAAACGGAGCTCACTCGGCTGCACGGGGACGATTAACTCGGCTGCACGAGGACGATTAACTCGGCTGCACGAGGACGATTAACTCGGCTGCACGGGGACAATTAACTCGGCTGCGCGAGGACGATTAACTCGGCTGTACGAGGACGATTAACTCGGCTGCACGAGGACGATTAACTCGGCTGTACGAGGACGATTAACTCGGCTGCGCGAGGACGATTAACTCGGCTGTACGAGGACGATTAACTCGGCTGTACGAGGACGATTAACTCGGCTGCACGATGACGATTAACTCGGCTGCGCGAGGACGATTAACTCGGCTGCACGAGGACGATTAACTCGGCTGCACGGGGACGATTAACTCGGCTGCGCGAGGACGATTAACTCGGCTGTACGAGGACGATTAACTCGGCTGCGCGAGGACGATTAACTCGGCTGCACGAGGACGATTAACTCGGCTGCACGAGGACGATTAACTCGGCTGCACGAGGACGATTAACTCGGCTGCACGAGGATGATTAACTCGGCTGCACAGGGACGATTAACTCGGCTGCACGGGGACGATTAACTCGGCTGCACGAGAACGATTAACTCGGCTGCACGAGGACGATTAACTCGGCTGCACGAGGATGATTAACTCGGCTGCACGGGGACGATTAACTCGGCTGCACGGGGACGATTAACTCGGCTGCACGGGGACGATTAACTCGGCTGCACGAGGACGACTAACTCGGCTGCACGAGGACGATTAACTCGGCTGCACGAGGACGATTAACTCAGCTGCACGAGGACGATTAACTCGGCTGCACGGGGACGATTAACTCGGCTGCACGGGGACGATTAACTCGGCTGCACGGGGACGATTAACTTGGCTGCACGGGGACGATTAACTCGGCTGCGCGAGGACGATTAACTCGACTGCACGAGGACGATTAACTCGGCTGCACGAGAACGATTAACTCGGCTGCACGAGGACGATTAACTCGGCTGCGCGAGGACGATTAACTCGGCTGCACGAGGACGATTAACTCAGCTGCACGAGGACGATTAACTCGGCTGCGCGAGGACGATTAACTCGGCCGCACGAGGACGATTAACTCGGCCGCAGGTCACCGGCCGCGCAGCGGTGGCTCACAGAGTTGAGTTGAGTTGAGTTGGAGTGAGTTTCTTGCAGACGCCTGCAGAGGTCAGCAGTCTGAGCGGTCCCAGCAGTTTGCAGCAGGCTACCTGCTGCAGGCTGCGAGCTTGCTGAGAGTCTGTAGCGAAGTGAGTTGAGTCGGTCAGAGGCGATGCAGTACTTGGTGATTGCCTTCCACACTGTGATGAAGCTTGCCTCTAGAAACGAGCTATTTACACGCTGGATATTTCGGTCAACTGCCGACCACGTGTCGCCTGTGTGACGCAAACGCAGACAGAAGTATACAAAACTCCTGATAAAAAACTGAAACCTACAGGTTTCGGTGTTCGCAGAAACCTATCGCCGACAGCTGGGCTTCTATTGCGCTTCCCCGAGCTGTTTTTGCACTAAACTCTGATGCTGATCACGTACCCACTGTGGCTATGCCGTCCCCTGAGCATAATACACTCAGAAGACGAGTGGTAAACCATTCAGTATTCATTCCGAGGGCCCTTCGACCGAATATACCGTCCGAGGTCACCTCAAGAATTGCATTATTAATTCACTTAACTTGCATGAGGGCGGCCGTCATTGATTGCCCACACTGCTTGCATTGTTGGCTGGCTCGGGAATAGTTGAGCAGAATTGCATCAGATAAGCACGTGGCTGTAGTTTGGATATGGCTTGAATATGTAATGCCTGATGCCTCTATGCAGTGGCTGATGTCCCGAATAGCATGACCAGTAATTATCAGCTGCTTACCCGACATGTATTTTATATTCAATTTAAAACTATCGTGTTGTTACTTTGCATCGTTGGCACATGTGGAACTTTATATACTTAGTGGATGCAGGTGTATCCCCAATGTTCTGATCTGCATCCCCAGTCTGCATCCCTGCATCCCCAATAATATGACTTACTTGGACTGTCAGATAGGGTAAAGTGTTTTGGTTATTTTGGCTGGGGAAGAATGAGACACTGTACAAATATACAGGGGCGCAGAATCATATTCAGTTGAGAGGGTTTCAGCCACCTCAACTTGTGGTTCAGCCCCCCCCCCCCCAGCCAACCAACTTGTCATTTAGCCCCCCCCCCCCACAACTTTAAAAAATCAATGTTATAGATGCAACAATAATATTAACGGAAAAAGGCACAGTACCAACAAAACTGACGGGATACAGGTCATAAGCACTAAAGAACAACACTACTTATTGACACACAGGTATAATAATAATACAAATATGTTGATGGAAATTGAAATCGACACTTAATGAAGAATTTGACCAATATTATACATGTTTTGTGTCTGAAAGCTGATCATCCTGAGCTGGAAAAAGTGCAGAAATTATCATAGACCAAAATAAAATAGGCTACAAATCAGGATTATCACAACATTCAATGTTTGAGCCTGACAAACATTATTTTGACAAGATATACCTGGCCATGGTGTTGAGAAGTGGAGGGCCACATCAGTAAAGGTCATCTTAAAAGAAAATAGGCGTATTTAACACCAATCAAACCAAGTTTATACGTTCTTGGACGATACCGCGAAAATAAATATTTATATCGAGACTTTTCAGACAAATTATTGCACGTGGCCGAAGGCCGAGTGCAATAATTTGTCTGAAAATTCGAGATATAAATATTTATAAGCGGTAGAGTCCTAGATATTATTTCCTGTGTGTTTAACAAGACAGAGTCGATGGCAATGGAAAGGCCTTATTTTAATCTGACGGATTGGTTAGATGATGATGTTGATACAATCGAAAACGAAGCCAAAGACTATGTTAACGGATTAAAAATATAAACACTGTGACCAAAAAAATGTATTGGATCAACAAACTAGAAAAGGCTGCAGAAGACTTATTCAAAAAGAAGACAACTATACTTGAACTTTCACCTCGAGATTTGAATGCCTCAGTTTGATACGATGACTCAGCAAAAAACTAATATCGACGATGTATTTACCAATACAAAAGCTATATAATGTATTTTAGTTTTCTTTAAACAAGAAGATGGTAATCACAACATACGATCCAAGAAAACAATCCAAATTAACGTCTCGTGCAAAGTTTCCTGGATCCCAGTTTTAGGCTTAAAATTGCACAAAACATACAGGAAATGCGAAAACAGCACAAATAATACACACAAACAATGCGACAAAATGTGCCATATTTTGGGATGACTGCGCCGTATTTGTCTCTTTTATTACTACTAAAGTATTGCCTAGCTTTTGATTAACATAAAGGTGAAGGCATACTAAACCTGCCTAGTTTGTTTGCCTTGTGGGAAATATGTTGCATGTATTTGAGCCTAACAAACATTATTTCCACAAGATATACCTGGTCATGACGTTGAAAAGTCATAATTTGTTTCTCCAATTATATTTTCCAATGTTATAGGATAGGGTCACGTTAAGTTAGATTAGGTTTAGGGTTACGGTAGGTTGTCTGCCAATTTAATATTGTGTGGTTAGGTGTAAAAATGTTTTTGTTTTTTTAAATAATATATATATATATATATATATATATATATATATATATATATATATATATATATATATATATATATATATACAATTGAAAAAAAACATATGACAAGGTTTCGGACTCTGGACAGGTTTTGCGGACAGGGGTGTAAACAAATCTACACGCGTCAGTTTTAAACCAATCTTGACAAACGTGGCGTCAAAATGTTGGACATTAAGTGGACTTTCATTTACCATCCTCAAAATTTAAATGTATTTACTCTGAGTATGAATAGTTTAGCGTATAAGACGAAAAATGGGGAAAATGCGTTTTTTAGGGTAAAAAAAATTGTTCGCCCAACTTCGAAGAACCGTAGCACCACAACCATATGCTTGGCGGAGTTCTCGCTATGGTCATTCTCTTGTTGATTAAATTTGCTTTCAGAGCATATCGAGTTTAATTAGTTTCTCACATTTTATTTAGACACCACGACTGCGTTGGATCTTACCCGAACCGACCAGAGTAAACACTATATTCAAATAGGCCAATATAGTAACAATTTCCCATACAACCATTCTTCTAGTCTCTACAACACTTATCCGGGTTCCAAATAGTGGGGGAGAGTGGGGAGAACTGGGACCCAGGAGAAGTGGGACAGTGTGATTGTTTGAAGAAACAGATGGCCAATTCGATTCATTTTTGTTTATTTACGCACTATTGTGAATTCTGCACATCACTATGACAACAGCTACCTTTTCCGTCGCGGCCTCTTCGTGATACGTGAGTGCTCCTGAAGAGGTGTGACTTTTAATGGTTTGTTAAGTACATTTTAACAAAATATAATGCCTTATTGATTGCTCTTGACTTATGTTTGGAATCGTCTGAGCATATGGTATCAAATATCAACGCTTAACACCGGGATGATTCTTGCAAATTAATTGAAATGTTAGTTTATTAAAAGATTGCGGAATGGGGAGAAGTGGGACCTTCAGGCCGAATGAAGGTCCCTTCAGGCTGACTGAAGGCCCCCTCAGGCCGACCGAGGGTCCCTCATCCCAAGGAGGTACCCGCGGGTGACCAGGGTACCCCCTTGGATACGCCCCTGCATGCGTCCCAGGTCTCCCTAGCCCGTCCCAATTCTCCACATTTCTCACTTTTTATATATAATGAAATGTAGTCTTAAATATTAGTAATAGAAGCTCTGAAATAACAGGTTTTGAAGATAAATTATTGCTCTGTCGAACGCTACTTCTTTCAGTTGCATAAATCGTTAAACTAATTTTTAGCAATTTTTGCCAAGTTAACATTGATTTTTTTTTGTCCCAGTTCTCCCCACTCTCCCCTACAAATTGGAAATGGATCGATCGAGCAAAGCCTTAAAGGGAATAGTTCACCTTTAACATGGGGTTTTGGACTGAGATAGCAGATTTGTAGAGCAGATCTAAAAATGGTTTGTGGTGAAAGAATTACCTCTCTACGTTAAGTAATTTCGACACAGGACTAGTAGGCCCGATTTCAATCCCGCTGTTCCGGGCCACGATCGGGGAATGAACGCTCGCCGCCGCGCCGCCATAGGCAGGTACACTCTCTGGCACGTAGTCTCTGGTCACGACGCCTCGTTAATATCCGCTCAGCCGCCCGGGCGGCGCGGCGGCCCCTTGTCAGAGACTGTACTTGGCGTCAGGCGGAGCGGGGAGCCAGAACGCCAGCTGCTATTGTACGATTTCTCGTGAAATAGAAAGAGAAACTTACTTCTTTCTCCACATATATCCATCAGTTGTCCAAACCAAAGTCATATTCATAGTTTTGAGCCCAAGATGCACCTAATGGTTGAACTTCAAGACAACTTTCAAGGTGACCTATTCTCTTTAAGAATTTTTTTTGCTTCAATCTTCTGCGAGCTATATTGACGGTGCAATCAATGGTTTCGCGCTCGCGTGTTGCTGTTGACCTCAACTTGTAAAAAATCACCCTCTTGTAAAAAAAGACAAAAAGCCTACATCGATTAGAAAACCAATAGCTATTGTACCTGAACATCCTGTCTACAGATCCTATTGGTTTTCCTGCTGATTTAACGTGTTTTGTAAAAACGGTGTTTTTTTACAAGGCAACAGCACGCAGACCGCAGACGCGAAGTGATCAGGGAGATACCTTCACGAGATGAAAAAGCACAATAGATGTCATGCTATTGTCGATTCCAGATTCGATTTCCTCATGAAAAACTGATCCGGATAGGTCGTATTTTGCAGTGAAACAAAAACACTGATTTTGGGCTGGTTTTGGCCGGGAAACCGGTCCAAAGTCCCTGTCACCTATAAAAACAAAAACCCTGTGATATATAAATTAATAAAAAACGAAGAAGAGAATAATGACCCAAATAGTGGACATATTTGGAATCAGCACCACAAGAAAATGTCAAAATGCAAAATTTTAAACAAAATTGGAGTCTACTTCAACGGCAAATTTACCGAAGCTGGGAACATAAAGCAAGCAAATACCTCTCAGAGCACATAGCAGCATGATGTATCTAAAAAATGTTTAAAAACGTTGTAAAAAATTGTTGGGGGGTTTACCTGCTACTGTATCCCCAATCAAAAACAAAAAGTCCCCTGATCGTTGGATACCATGTCGCAATACATGTCATTAATCTACAAATGTGGGTGTTTTGTTGTGTGTAAGAACGAAGTTAGTATTCAGGCTCATTATATGAGCTGCCGAAGTTATCTGGTGCCCAGGCATATTTTGCATATTTTTTACTGAAATTGTCTTAACGTTTCCTTCTTTTCGGATCCAGAGGTAGATTATAATTCGACGCCAGCTTCCAACATCGCTTTTGTCACAAAACGTCACGGGCATAATGACACTGGCTTACGGAAACGCGTTTTAATCTTGCGAGCTGGCACCGTCATTTGTCGTCGCTGAGCCCCTGGTGGCGTCATCTGTCGCGCATCTTAAACCGTCATCAGCGGCAGCCCAGCCCGCGCCGCCACCGCCGCCGCTGCGTCGCTTCCGTCGCCGTCTGATCCATTGGACGGGTGAAACGCACGCAGAGCCGAGGCAGATCCAGAGCCGCACAAATGGTTGGGGGACAAATCACGAAAAGTGTTACAGAGTTCTAAAAGCTCATCGGATTTCGCTTCCTTATGCATAAATAGGTGACTGAAAACAAACTTTCCATTGTAAAGATGTACGTTTCAATTAAGAAATGTGTCCGTTTTTGGCCGATTTCAGGTGGCTTGGGAACCGTGGTCCCTTCGCTCGACTGATGACGCTGGTGAGCCCGGCATCGACGGTTAGCGCGACCGTCGTCCGTCATCAGAACACGTCATCAGAGCACGTCATCATAACACGTCATCAGATCACGTCATCAGAACACGTCATCAGAACACGTCATCAGATCACGTCATCAGAACACGTCACCAGAACACGTCACCAGAGCACGTCACCAGAACACGTCATCAGATCACGTCATCAGATCACGTCATCAGAACACGTCATCAGAACACGTCACCAGAGCACGACATCAGAACACGTCACCAGATCACGTCATCAGAACACGTCATCAGAACACGTCATCAGAACACGTCATCAGAGCACGTCATCAGGGCACGTCACCAGAGCACGTCATCAGAGCACGTCATAAGAGCACGTCATCAGAACACGTCACGAGAGCACGACATCAGATCACGTCACCAGAGCACATCAGCAGGGCACGTCATCAGAGGACGTCATCAGAGCACGTCACCAGAGCACATCACCAGAGCACGTCACCAGAACACGTCACCAGAACACGTCACCAGATCACGTCATCAGAACATGTCATCAGATCACGTCATCAGATCACGTCATCAGATCACGTCATCAGAACACGTCATCAGAACACGTCATCAGAGCACATCATCAGGGCACGTCATCAGGGCACGTCACTAGAGCACGTCATCAGAGCACGTCATCAGAACACGTCAGCAGAGCACGTCACCAGAACACGTCATCAGAGGACGTCATCAGATGACGTCATCAGATGACGTCATCAGGGCACGTCACCAGAGCACGTCACCAGAGCACGTCACCAGAAGCACGACATCATATCACGACATCATATCACGTCACCAGAGCACATCATCAGGGCACGTCATCAGAGGACGTCATCAGAGCACGTCATCAGAACACGTCATCAGATCACGTCATCAGAGGACGTCATCAGATCACGTCACCAGAACACGTCACCAGAGCACGTCATCAGAGGACGTCATCAGATCAGGGCACGTCACCAGAGCACGTCACCAGAGCACGTCATCAGAGGACGTCATCAGATCAGGGCACGTCACCAGAGCACGTCACCAGAGCACGTCATCAGAGGACGTCATCAGGGCCTGAGAGGGGCGGCGGCGGCGGCGACGGATGATCGCAGGGCGGCGTCCCACTCGTCAGTGACCGTCCGTGACCCGTCCCTGACCCTGTGACCTGTGACCTGTGACCTCTGACTCGTCCCGGCCGGGCGGCGGTGGCAGCCCCACCCGCCCCGCCGCCGCCGCCGCTACAGCCGGCGCCGCCGCACGTGGGTGGCTAAGTGCGTGACTGACAGGGTACCAGAGCTGGACCGGGTCGGGCCAGATGAATATGCATGTGGGGCAGCCGACCGTCCTGGACGGGGAAGAGTGCGGTCCCTGGCGGCGCCACACGGCCAGGCCAACGCCACCGACCGGGCCTAGGGAAATCGGAAAATCTCTCGGTGGTTAATCGGATTGGGTGCAGACAGCCGCCAGTTGCAGACGTGGCGGCTGGCGGCCAGTTGCCGACGTAGCGTGGAACGGGACAGATTTGATTTCGTAAATGTGTTGCGGTAGAAGGTAACGGGTTAATTCGCCTTGCAACATTGCGGGCGGAGTAACGGAGGCAGCATATGACTCGGTGCTAAAATGCGCAGGATGAGGAAAACGGAGCGGGGAATTGACCGTAAAGCAAAATGAAGCAAGGCTGTTGTTTCAAATCAGTTCGATGAATATTCATGCGTTTGAGTGTGCTGGAAAGAAGTGTGCGAACGATGGTCAACGTTGCAGCCGTCAATTTCCCCGGTAATCCAGGTTTATTTCAAACTTCCTGGTAAAACAGCAACTGCAAGCCTGAACAATAAACATTCCTTCGAAGTGTTACCTGTCGATCTATCAAGCAATTTACCATGAATGTGACTCATTCTAGCGATATTTTCTGTCATTCTGTAAAAGTCATTAACAAAACGCAGAGAGGGTATTTGTCATATTAATAGACATTTCTGTAGAGCCGAACAAAACCCTGAGCACA
This sequence comes from Chirona hameri, assembly GCA_036785665.1. NCBI lineage: Eukaryota > Metazoa > Arthropoda > Thecostraca > Balanomorpha > Balanidae > Chirona > Chirona hameri. The sequence goes on along the minus strand of JAXIVJ010019386.1, from coordinate 657 downwards.
TGTTCCGACTGCCTGTCTGGTGATTTTTCACGTTTCCATTTTAATTGCGTCAGCAGAGAACATATGGTGTTTTCGTGGCCATGTGTGACCGCTTGAATGCCTGTGAGGTCAGGCTGAGCGACATCCTGTCTCAGGGCATGACGCATGCCTCTAGGTCTTTTCACTGCGATGTCTCTGCGTCAGGCTCGCAACACGACGCGTCGCCCAGCTCCCCGGGTGCGTCTGCGTGCTTTAAGCGTGATTGCCTTAAATCGGTAATGCCCTGGTGCCGTTCATTGTGAACGCGATCGGGATTACGACTGTCTTCTGCGTCTCAACAAGCTGGTGGAATGCGTGCGGCAGGGGCGTCATCAGCTTTTTCTGCCGGGTAGGACAATCTCCTTCTTTGGAAAGCGTGCCTCTATCGCTGACTTACTGTCACTCAGTCTATCATCTTGTAGACCACTGAACTTTCCCGCCATATCTAAAGTGACCTCAGCACGTACCGCCAAGCCTCCCCGATTTCCGTAGCTGGGTACGCCTCTGCCGGATTCCGTTGCGTCGCCGACTAAGCGGCCTCGAGGGTAGGAGAGGATAGAGGAGGGCATTCCATGCCTCCCATGCGCAGCTGCCACTCATCTGTTGTCTCGGCGCGCACCAAAGGACTCGTTCGTCTGT
>JAXIVJ010019385.1:0-19757 GCA_036785665.1 Chirona hameri | reverse complement strand
CCCCCTGACTGCAGCCAGGTGACACTGCCCTCCTGACAGCCACGGCCACCGCCGCCCCCTGCAGCTGTCAACAACACTCAGCGTCAGTTACAGCTGTCAACAACACTCAGTGTCAGTTACAGCTGTCAACAACACTCAGCGTCAGTTACAACTGTCAACAACACTCAGCGTCAGTTACAGCTGTCAACAACACTCAGTGTCAGTTACAGCTGTCAACAACACTCAGTGTCAGTTACAGCTGTCAACAACACTCAGCGTCAGTTACAGATGTCAACAACACTCGGTGTCGGTGTCAGGTCAGCCAGGTGACACTGCCCTCCTGACAGCCACGGCCACCGCCGCCCCCTGCAGCTGTCAACAACACTCAGTGTCAGTTACAGCTGTCAACAACACTCAGTGTTAGTTACAGCTGTCAACAACACTCGGCGTCAGTGTCAGTTACAGCTTTCAACAACATTCAGTGTCAGTTACAGCTTTCAACAACACTCGGCGTCAGTGTCAGTTACAGCTGTCAACAACATTCAGTGTCAGTGTCAGTTACAGCTGTCAACAACACTCAGCGTCAGTTACAGCTGTCAACACCACTCAGTGTCAGTTACAGCTGTCAACAACACTCAGCGTCAGTTACAGCTGTCAACAACACTCGGTGTCGGTGTCAGGTCAGCCATGTGACACTTCCTTCCTGACAACCGCCTCCACCACCGCCTCTTACAGCTGTCAATAACACTCAGTGTCAGTTACAGCTGTCAACAACACTCGGTGACAGTGTCAGGTCAGCCAGGTGACACTTCCTTCCTGACAACCGCCTCCACCACCGCCTCTTACAGCTGTCAATAACACTCAAGTGTCAGTTACAGCTGTCAACAACACTCGGTGTCAGTGTCAGGTCAGCCAGGTGACACTTCCTTCCTGACAACCGCCTCCACCACCGCCTCTTACAGCTGTCAACAACACTCAGTGTCAGTTACAGCTGTCAACAACACTCAGTGTCAGTTACAGCTGTCAACAACACTCAGCGTCAGTGTCAGTTACAGCTGTCAACAACACTCGGTGTCGGTGTCAGGTCAGCCATGTGACACTTCCTTCCTGACAACCGCCTCCACCACCGCCTCTTACAGCTGTCAACAACACTCAGTGTCAGTTACAGCTGTCAACAACACTCAGCGTCAGTGTCAGGTCAGCCATGTGACACTTCCTTCCTGACAACCGCCTCCACCACCGCCTCTTACAGCTGTCAACAACACTCAGTGTCAGTTACAGCTGTCAACACTCAGTGTCAGTTACAGCTGTCAACAACACTCGGTGTCGGTGTCAGGTCAGCCATGTGACACTTCCTTCCTGACAACCGCCTCCACCACCGCCTCTTACAGCTGTCAACAACACTCAGTGTCAGTTACAGCTGTCAACAACACTCAGTGTCAGTTACAGCTGTCAACAACACTCAGTGTCAGTTACAGCTGTCAACAACACTCTGTGTCGGTGTCAGGTCAGCCATGTGACACTTCCTTCCCGATAACCTCCTCCACCACCGCCTCTTACAGCTGTCAACAACACTCGGTGTCAGCATTATACTGTAAAAATAAAATAAAATGTAATGTGTCTGCACCGTCGGTAATCATACCGTCGGTAATAATACTCTATCATCGTAATCCCCCACTTCAACCCACAACCACAACCACTTTTAAACTCAACCCATCACCGATCAATCAGTTTACACAGTGGTAGCCAGCGCCAGGGGCGGATCGAGCAGTGTTTGTTTGTTTGTGGGGGGGGCGGGGGGCAAATCCAGTAGCTTATTTCCAAAAAGTTGTTGAGCGGGGGTAGGCAGGGGCGTGGCCGATTTTTTTTAGACGATGACGATGGCTTCGTTATGACGATGGCCACCGATGTGACGTCGCGAAGCGGCCTGAAAATGTTACTTTTAGGTCGTGGAAAACAAAATTGTAATATTGGAACCAGACCGTGAGAGGAGCCAAGCCTCGGGTAACCCGTATTCCTGGTTGCACATCTCGGAATGATGACAAATATTAGAGACCTTCATGGCATGGGAATCCCCATGGAACCCATGGAACGGGATGGAAATGGGTGGGAATGGGGCAATTTTGGGGGGGAAATTGGTTGGAACGGGTTTGGGACAGACCATATCATTTTTTAGCACCACAAAAAGTGAAATATGCTGAAATGGGTGGGAATTGGTGGGAATGGGTCCCAATCAATTATGAATTTGAATTGGAACGGGTTTGGGTCTGGCTGAATGGGCTGGAACGGGATGGGGGCTGAAAATGTGTCCCATGAAGGGCACTAACAAATATTCAAAAATATAGAAATTGTACGGGTTTGCCTGATAACACCCATAAATATGGGCCTTGTAGAGGATAAGAAGCTAAAAATGCTACTCATTCAATTCACTGTTACAACGAACCGAAGACGATGACAATGGCTTCGTTATGATGATGGCCACCGATGTGACGCCACGAAGCGGCGTGAAAATGTTAATTTTAGGTCGTGGAAAACGAAATTGTAATATTGGAAACAGACCGTTAGTGGAGCCAAGCCTCAGGAACCCCTATTCCTGGTTGCACATCTTATGGTATGGCATCTTAGGTATGATGAAAAATATTGAAATTAAGGTAGTTTTTCCTATACATATTCTTCGGATAGTAAATCACGATGACTGGTGGCAGTCAGCGATCAATAGTACATACGATAATAACTGTATACATTAGATATGTACCGAACCGTAACAAACAACTGGTAACAGTGCAAACGGTTTAAAAGCAGCAAGAAGCAGAACGACTTTTCCGCGCATAAATGGTCCCTGTGGATCTGGAGGAGCCTGGGGAGAGATGGCTTGGGGAGATGGTCCTGGCCTGGTCCCACTATTAGGCTCTTCGGTCCAGCAAGTTGGGCACCGCTAGAGCAGCTTCCGGGAGCCAATGTCCGCGTCTTTGCATTCGCGTCGCCTTTTTTTCAGAACTCGGCAGACTAGCTAAACATGTAACCCGCTTGAAAGTTAATATTGTATGAAGGGAGTGGGCCTTGGGGCTAGCAATCAGGTACCGCCAAGGAGAGCCTCTGCCAAGGGGGGGGGGGCAATCATAGTTTTTAGGACCTTTGGGGGGCATGGCCCTTGCCCCCTCCCCCCCCCCCCCCCTCCTGGATCCGCCCCTGGCCACTGCTCCCATTCTGACGCGGGCCGCATTCTGAAACGTACACATATTGTATACGTATTGACCTGAAGTGACGTCACCGCCTTACCTATGCTGACGTCAGTGAGGACTGACCTGAGTTTGTGACGTCACTGGGCGGCACCACCAGCCGCCAGCGGGGTACGTATCCGTCCAGCTGCGGTGGCCAGCAGAGCATGTTGTGGAACCGGTGACTGACTCGACCTAGGGTGCGACACGCCGCCTCACAGCCGCCCGCTGTCAGCTGCAGCTGTACGACGACACAGGAACGTCACGACGACGATACAGGAACGTCACGACGACGACACAGAGACGTCATCGCGGTGACACAGGAACGTCACGACGAAGTCACAGGAACGTCACGACGGTGACACAGGAACGTCACGACGACGACACAGGAACGTCACGACGACGACACAGGAACGTCACGACGATGACACAGGAGCGTCACGACGATGACACGAGACGTCACGACAATGACACAGGAACGTCACGACGATGACACAGGAACGTCACGACGAAGACACAGGAACGTCACGACGACGACACAGGAGCGTCACGACGACGACACAGAGACGTCACGACGATGACAGAGACGTCATCGCGGTGATACAAGAACGTCACGACCACGACACAGGAACGTCACGACGACGACACAGGAACGTCACGACGACGACACAGATACGTCACCGCGGTGACACTGGAACGTCACGATGACACAGGAACGTCACGACGACGACACAGTAACGTCACGACGACGACACAGGAACGTCACGACGACGACACATAGACATCACCGCGGTGACACAGGAACGTCACGATGACACAGGAACGTCACGACGACGACACAGGAACGTCACGACGACGACACAGGAACGACACGACGACGACACAGGAGCGTCACGACGATGACACAGGAACGTCATGACGATGACACAGGAACGTCACGACGATGACACAGGAACGTCACGACGGTGACACAGACGTCATCGCGGTGACACAGAGACATCATCGCGGTGACACAGATACGGCATTGCGGTGACACAGATACGTCATCGCGGTGATACCACTAGCATCTCACCTATATTTATATCATCGCTGCCTATCAAATAATCTTTATATTTAACGTTTTTCCATTTTAGTACCTTTGCAACTGTTTTGCGGAATCTTACCTAAGATTGTGATTTCATTATGCGTTTTGTTTTGAGTGTTCGATGGTACGCTAGAGCAGGTTTGCTCCATCAAAAAAAAAACGACACAAATGTCACTCAACCCACCAGATGAAGTGGCGAGTCTCGGATATCGCCGTTGACGAAGCAGCGCAGCCGGGTGTCGGTGTCGGACACCTCTGACGCGTCACTGCCGGCACTCAGTCGTGCCCTCTGGTTGACGAGCTCAGACATCGTCCGGCCCACCAGCACGGTGGGGATCTGGCATACCACGATGCCGAGCTACGGAGGGTAACAGGCAACAGCCACAGTGTCATAACGCGGAACGTCACCTCGTGGCGCACGGAGAGTTACACAGGGCTCACAAACATCCCATGTCATAGCGAGGAACGTCACCTCGTGGCGCACGGAGAGTTACAGAGGGCTCACAAACAGCCCAGGCTGTCAGAAAGCGGCACAGGGCTACGCAGAATGTCACAGGGGGTCGTAGAACATCACCGTTCGTCAGAAAACATCCGAGAGCGTGATGAGGAGTCTCAGAGGGTCACGGCTGTCACAAAAGATCCTTGAAGAATACGGACATTCGTGTCGCATTATTGAATACCACAGAGCGTCACCGGTGTAGAGTGAAGAGCACAATTGCTGGACCTTACTGAGTGTCGCCGTCGCACGGGGTGTTATTTAGCGTTTCACCTCTTCAGTGGCTGACTGCAGACCGATGACGCTGGAGAACTTGACCTCGATGTGAACCAGCTGCCTTCGCTTAGACTCCTCGGATGCCGGCGGATAGTCAAACTCGTATACGATCTTTCTGTAAAATGAAGTGAGCGATGCGGTGGGGCGTGTTTTGCAACGTCGTGAGAGATACATATATCTGAATGCCAAGTAAGTTTTGGATGCTAAAAGATACCGTTGTAATGTGGCAAAAATGGCAAAGGCATGTCAATAATAATGTATAAAACTAGGCTAAACTAAATTGTGGTGAAAATTCAGACTTCACTACATAAGTAGCAAATGTAATTGTATTGCGTGCACTGCAAGTTTGTTTTGTTTGTGAGATTTTATTCATAATACACATAATAAGGCAGAAATTACAATCAATCAATTGGTGCAAAAGTGCCAAAGCACTTAAGTCATGGCACCGCTTGCAAAGTAATCAGGTATTGCGCACACAATGTGAGCGAGTCAAGCATGGGCTACGACATGCTTGTTTATAATACATTTGCATGCTACATGTTTGCACTATGCTCGAGACAAAAGCGCATATAATTTACCTTTGTGTGTTAAATGTCGGTCACTTGTGAAAATCCATTTGAGGCAGAATTGAATTCAGGTGAGGAGATAACAACTTTATAATTAGTTGCAGTTGACTCGCAGCAACACAATGAGTGAGAAAGTTGAGTTCAGTAACAATCGTTTACATCTACTTGAATTAAAGTCGCGTCGAAGTTCATTTTTGTGTGAGCGTTACGTCGACCACGACAACTTTCTCTTCTCATCATGCTCTTCTCATCATCTCATCATCACGGTTTATGAGAAAAGTGGGTGTGTGTAGGCGTCTCGAATCAGACCCGTCAAGTTTCTCTGATTGATGGCAATATTGTATCGACGTTCAGTCTCGATCGCGAAGTTAACCTGTCATTGGCTGGGGGACGTTTTTCGACCCAATCCCCCCCCCCCCCCCCCCCCGCTGACAAACTTTCGCATAGCTCAACAACTAATGTCGCTATCGACGTAGAACTTCCGGTACCTTCTCCTACATCAATGATACATCTGTGCAAACATTACGAAATTTAGTTGATTTTTTTTTGCGAAATATAGCGAATTTAGTGACGTCACTACACACGAGTTTGACACAAAAATAATCTAAAATTTAGCAGGCCTTACAAATGCCATTTAAAAAGAAAAATGCAATCGAAATACGCCAAAATATGGCAAATAGCAATGGCTACGAAATGGTAATATCGGATGTTTGAAACAAATTGGTTTTTGACCCCCAAAATAAAACACACAAAATAAAAATCCCTCAAAATCAACATTTTCAAACATTAAAAAACTGAAGATATGTTGAAGAACCACATGTGGGCAATACCCAAACCAAATTGTAAAGCAATATCTTTATTTTTGCCTGACTTATCGCTCCCTAAGTATGATTAACTCATGACGCCATATTTTGAAATTGCGTTTTTTTCCTTTTAGTGACCAGATACAAGCAAATAAAAGTCAGCACTGTATTTCTGAGACACAACTGGTCTAGACACATGCCTTTTCTATTTATATTTATCCATTTCAAATTTTGACCTTATGCGACCTGACCTTGACCTTATATGGCGTCAGGTTGGGAAAATGACTGCTACTATCGAATTATACGTGTAAAATAACACATACAAAATGTATCGCATGGCTTTCGTAGATCTGTGACCTTGTGTGACCTGACCTTGACCTTGACCTTTGATTACAATTTCACTTTTGCTTATGCGGGATATATTATACCTTTGAAAGCACTTTGTGCGATAATAGTCACAATCTAAGGCTTTGGATGGAAAGTATGGCCCAAAAACTTAAATATCTCAATTTTTGCCTTTGACCTGACTGTGACCGGACGTGACCTTATTTGGAAAATGTCGTGTATGCCTTGGATGCGTCTCACGGAGAGATGTCGATTGCCGCCTTGCTCGTCTCTCTGCGGTTATTGGTTCGGAAGATAACCAGGGGGCGAAAAACGCCCGCCTCCCCCCCCCCCCCCGCCAATGGCGTTCGGCTGAGACCCCAGCCAATGCCGGGTTAACTATTGATATTCTTGGGCTGCGAGCAGACTTGTCAATGATTCATATTTGTCATGAATCGATTCACAGTGATTCACGGACCATAATGAATGGTTCAATCATGATTCAATCACTCAACATTACCATAATGAATGATTCAATCATGATTCAATCACTCAACATTAACATAATGAATGATTCAATCTTGATTCAATCACTCAACGCTAAAGAGAAGTGTCGACTCCTTTGTCTAACTCCTTTGATTTTGAATGTGCTACTCTAAGATTTTACCAGAATGATCACTAGGTCTGTGTGTGTTCCAATTTTGAAGCTAATCCAAATAGTCCGCGAATGTGTTTCCGAATGTGAATGTGAACCAATTTGACACGCGTGTTGTTTATTTTGATTATAAAATGATATTTATAATATGTATTATAATTGCAAATTCCAAGTTCCAAAATAATTAATGACTTTACGTTTCGCCTTTTTAAGCGAATATAACATTTATTTTGATTTTCCATTAGGTATTATTTTTTATAAAGCATGATGTGGAATAAAGCGGCGCCGATGCGACAATGATATTTGGGACATCATGCAAATATTTGTTTATGATTTAGTTTTTGATATGGTATAGCCTAGAAATTAGGAAAAGGTGGGTACCTTTTGATAATTTTACGTGTGAAAAATGTGTGCGTTTACTGTGTGGTTTATGAATCAAAGTATGAGTTAGTTACCTTTCCTAAGTATTTAGGTGCTTACCCCTAACCCTACCAGTACCAAGGTATGTACCTAGTTAGGACTGATTGAACAGTGGCTTTGTGCCCACTGGAGTGGACACAAAGCTTCGCTTTCTTCATGCATATATGAATTACAGGCTACAGCTCAGGACACAGAGCTCATATAATTGGCCATTAAGTCCATAGGGCACAGATAAATGCTGGGTCGCTGACATATTTTTTGGACAGTTTATGCTGTTCGACCAAAAAAGAATGATTCTTTGAGCAATGAATGATTCAATCAGCCTATTTTATCTGTATGAATGATTCAATCAGTGACTCACAACCGGTTTGCGCATGAGGTGAATCGATTCATGAGTCATTCATTTGAAATAAGAATGAGTCAATCAAAAGTAGTCGATTCACATTGAATCATTGACAAGTCTGGCTGCGAGACAAGAAGCAAGCTGTAATCATTTTCGCAAGCGCCTTTGGCTGGAAGGCTATGCGGCACAGCATGCATCAGGCGTTCGCTTAGAGACATATGGGCTGGAATAGAAACTGCTGGGCCTTGCGGCACAGCAGGTTCAGGCGTTTTCTTAGAGACACCTATGGGCTGGAATAGAAACTACTGGGCCTTGCGGCACAGCAGGTTCAGGCGTTTTCTTAGAGAGACACCTATGGGCTGGAATAGAAACTACTGGGCCTTGCGGCACAGCAGGTTCAGGCGTTTTCTTAGAGACACCTATGGGCTGGAATAGAAACTACTGGGCCTTGCGGCACAGCAGGTTCAGGCGTTTTCTTAGAGAGACATCTATGGGCTGGAATAGAAACTACTGGGCCTTGCGGCACAGCAGGTTCAGGCGTTTTCTTAGAGAGACATCTATGGGCTGGAATAGAAACTGCTGGGCCTTGCGGCACAGCAGGTTCAGGCGTTTTCTTAGAGAGACATCTATGGGCTGGAATAGAAACTGCTCGCCTTTGCGACACAGCATGCGTCAGGCGTTCGCTTAGAGAGACATCTATGGGCTGAAATAGGAACTGATGAAATTTACGGCACAGCATGCATCAGGCGGTCGCTTAGAGAGCTATGGGCTGAAATAGGAACTGCTAGGCTATGGGCTGAAATAGGATATGGGCTGAAATAGGAACTGCTAGGCTGTGCGGGACAGCATACAGCAGGTGTTCGCTTAGAGAGACATCTATGGGCCAGGACATATTTTAACGCATTTACTGCAGCCCCCATCCGTCGGAACGCAGCCCCTTCCGATTTTGGACCACTGCGTACCAAGGTGAAATGTGCCCTTGATGGCCAAAAGCAATGATCAAAGCTTGAAAACCCGAAGTGCCAGTGTCTTGCCGCTATGCTTTCCAGGAATCGCCCTGTGTCCTGTGCCCTGCCCTGTGCCCTGCACTGCTCTGCCCTATGCCCCGCACTTCCGTGCATTGCCCTGTCCTGCCCTGTGCGATGCCCTGTGCCCTTCCAGTGCCCTTAAGGTCTTGCTTTCTGGTGCCCTGAAGGCCCTCTCAGACCGGCATAGGACGTTCTGAGGTGTGGGTCCTCTCAGACTGGTATAGGGCCCTTTGAGGTCTAGCTAGGGCTTTCGTAAGTATTCTCAAGCCTGCTCAGGTCTGACCGAACCCTTTCAGGCCTGACTGAACTCTTGCAGGCCTGACCGAACCCTTTCAGGCCTAATCAGGCCCTCTCAGACCTGAGAAGGACCCCTTCAGACTTGGCAAGCGTCCTCTCAGTTCTCACGCCTGCCAAAGATCTTCCCAGACTGGCCTATGACAACGCCACGCCTACAAATACTCTCTCAAATACTCTCCTGATGAGAGCCCTTTAGACCACCATGGGCACGTGAAGATCGACCGATAATCCTCTCACACCGGCACCCTCTCAGACATGGAAATATCCTCTCAGATCAGTGGAGCGCTTTCTCAGGCCGACGGAGGTCTCCCTCAGATCGTCCAAGGGACCCATATGCCTGATAAAAGGCCTCCTCAAGCCTGAACATGAACATGTCAACATGAATATGATTCGAAGCACCTTGACAAGACAAAAACAAGACAAATACGCAGCCACCTGGCGGTGGTGTGTAACACGGACCGCACAGATCAGCCCCGGGTGCCCGAGTCTGCCCGACTGGGTCACATACCAGCCCGCGGCTCTGGTCGGGATCCCAGCTATCGTAGGCGGTCCCAGGGAGATCACCTGCGGGGATCATAGTAGCTGACGTCACCATCCGGGACAGCAGGTCGCACAAGGCCCATGAAATACAGATACCGGTCGTTATACGATGGTGTCAACATTATTGCCTTATCTTCGTTAGGTAAAATGGTATTTCCGAAAACAGCTTGGCCAAAAATATCCTTTTTGACGTTTGATGACCTCTGGAGCCTTAACTATTGACTTGATATAAAATTTGAGAACACCTTAGCGATGTAATTTTACAAGGGCTTTCCATTGCTGTTTTCAGTTTGTTTCTATTACTAGCTATCATAGTTCCTGAGATATTTGGGGGTTTCTGGAGCGAAGTCTGCTGAAAACTGAAACTGACAAATCTGACCCTTGATGACCTCTGGTAACCTCAATATTGACCCGACATAAAAAAGACCTCACTACTTTCGATAGTTTGTCTCGAGCTATCTAATGTAGTTTTCTGCTTGTCGCTACATTACGTGGTTTTCGAGATCTTAGGAGGCTGAAATCACCCCCCAGACCCACCCCCTCCCCCCGCCGTTCGTGTTTGGCGCAGACCCCCGGCCGTGCGCGTGCTAAATTATAGACATCAAACTATTTAACTTGTATAGGTGTAACATAACTACCACATTGCTCAGTGGAAGCAATAGGAACAAATCAAACCGTGTACTGCGGCTTCTGCCAGCATTGAACAACGCATGATTCCTGTCATTCGAACACACTTCACTTCAGGGTCAAGAGTCAGGTGAGCCAACCATAAGATTTGAGTCAAGTCTATCCGGGATTAAGTGTTATGAAATTCCAGGAAACGAAATATTGTTAACGTACGTCAACACTAACACATCCACTTGCCTAAATTAGTATTGTATGACGTCGTGAGCTGGCAGCGACGCAGTCTCAATCGATGGCGCTTCTACTTGAAACCCCTGTCTCTTATCAGAACAACCTGGAGAACCGACTGTGACGTATGCCTCTATGAGCCCATAGGCATAGCCTCTAAGCCACACACACATGTTCGTTAGCAGTCCGTCATTCCAGCCGGTCGTGTGGCCGTCTGCCGCTGACTGACCTGGCGCTGTAGATGATCTTGAGTCGGCCGCGACCTCCGTCCGGCTCCAGTCGGAACCCTCCGATACTGAGGCTGCGGAAGTCGCAGTGCCGCGGGCGGTGGTAGTGCATCGACGTGACGTCACCAGAGTCATCCGCCATCGACACCATCGCTGGCGGCAGCGGAATCACGGCACATTGTCGCAATGGACACCATTGCTGGCGGCAGCGGAATCATGGCACATTGTCACAATGGACACCATCGCTGGCGGCAGCGGAATCATGACACATTGTCACAATGGACACCATCGCTGGCGGCAGCGGAATCATGGCACATTGTCACAATGGACACCATCGCTGGCGGCAGCGGAATCATGGCTCATTGTCACAATGGACACCATCGCTGGCGGCAGCGGAATCATGGCACATCGTCACAATGGACACCATCGCTGGCGGCAGCGGAATCATGACACATTGTCACAATGGACACCATCGCTGGCGGCAGCGGAATCATGGCACATTGTCACAATGGACACCATCGCTGGCGGCAGCGGAATCATGACACATTGTCACAATGGACACCATCGCTGGCGGCAGCGGAATCATGACACATTGTCACAATGGACACCATCGCTGGCGGCAGCGGAATCACGACAGAGGTCACCGGCGGTCAGCGGCATTGCTGCTGCTTGATATTTGACAATCGCTACCTACCCTGTATATTGAACGCTTACAGTTTGTGACAATGACGGACTCGGCAGTGTGTTATCACGAGACGTCACCAAATTGTATCAATATTATTTTCAAGTTTCTTCCCTAGCTTTTCATCCGCACAGCATGTTTTTAGTAATTCATAAAATAAGAAACGGTTATCTCGCTTCTCGAATGCACCAAAGCCACACCCGCATTCCAAACTCTGACAAGAAGGTGACCGTTATACTCACCGCGCAGTATTTTATCCCGCGCCTGGAGACTTTTCGGCGAGGGAGGCTCAGTGATGATATGACTGACACCCTGTGACTGCTGTGAGTCCGCGGAGGCTTGCTCCCCGGTCAGTCCGTCTGCACCTGATCTGGACTGGCCGTGTCCCGTCTCCAGCTCGGCCGGCTCCTGCTCCAGTTTCACCAGCCTCCTGTCGTCCAGGCTGGGGTTCAGCTCCACACCACCACCCGGTCCTGACACGCTCACCGGGCCGGCCGAGCGGAGCGCGCGCGCTTGAGCAGCACCCATGAACGTGTCGTAACCGCGGTTCAGCCGGGCGCTGAACGATCCCGTCTCGCCGCCGGAGCAGCTCGAGGTCTGCATCGCAATCGAACCGTGGATCGAGTCGCTCGAGATGGCTACGGTCGGCTTCGGCAGCAGCAGGGGGTGCTTCAGGGACGACGAGCCTTTGCGAGTGGCAGACCCCTGACCGCTGACGTTGACAAGAGGTACGCTCTGCAGGAGAATAGTGGGAAGCGGGGTGCTTTTGGCGGGTTTTGAGGTATCTCGTGGCCGTCCAGCACCGCACGGGGAGTGCTGCTTCCGTGGTCTTGTGTCGTGGCTGGATTCGAGAGACCTTCTTCTCTCTGAACTGGCAGAAGATCTGCTTCTGCTTTTTGGTTGGTAAATAGAATCCATCAGAGTCTTCCAGTGGTAGTCGTTGTCACTCGATGTAGCGGACGATGTAGTGAATCGTTTGAAACCGTCACTTCCAGACATTATTTCCCCGGAGCTCGTCCTCGTTTTGTCAAAATCTCCGAGACACCGGACTGTACCGGTGCGTCCGGGTTGATGGTTATCAGCGCCTCCGTGTTTCGCAGACCTCAGCAACGTCGACCGATACAGGTCACGAGTCTGCCTGCTCAGCAGATCCTTGGCGACCTGCGAAGCGAGGGAGATATCCTGTTGTGACGGTAGCGCGGCGCAGGACACCGCCGGCCGCACCATCCCCGCCTCCGACACGCGGCGGTGCGGCCCGACGAAGTCTCTCGTCCCACCCATCTCCGTCCGTCGCACCAACAGCTGGTTATAATGCTCGGGTGGCTGTGCGGCCAGCGTCATGCGCCCATCCGCCAGCTGGCTGAGAAACTCCTCCCGGTCCATGGTTCGTGCTGGTGCACGCGGGCCGCCTTCAAAGAACGGCGTACCGTCGGCCATCTTTCGGATGATGAGATGACTGGTGGATGGCCGAGAGGCGCGGCAGCCTGAAGTGCTGCGCTCTATTGCCGCCGCGGCGCGGCTGCGGTGCCACTCGGCCGCCTTCAGACAGCGCAGGTTGTGCTGCGTCAGGCAGTCCAGCAACGCTTCCACCGACGAGTCCATGTCCAGGTCCTCCAGCAGGTCGTCGCAAATGAAGATGTTGGACTCTCCACCCTTGGCCGCCTCACTCAGTTTCCTCTCCAGACGCTTCTTCTTCCGGAGTGGGTCCCGGCCCCAGCGGATGCCCGGGTACACGGAGAACTTGACCTTGCCGAACTGCGTCTGGCACACCGAGTCAGCCACGGGCGCCTCCAGGTGCGGGTGCGCCACGTCCCGGTTGGAGCGCAGCAGGTCGGGTCCCTTTGGGTAGCAGAAGGCGTGCGGCAGGTCAGTCTGGTCCGGTTCCGTGTCACTGTCCAGTGATGTCTCACTGACGTCATCGGCCGCGTCGTCCAGGCCGAACGCGTGACCCTCGGACTCGCCCTCCACCACCCCTGACGAGGGATCCCCAGGGTTCGGCAGGGCACGGCACCGATTCAGCACCGACGCAGACGCCGCACTGTCGGCCTCCTCCTGAAGCCGCTTTCGCTCCTCCCTGCCCCACATCAGCTTGTCCTCCCACTGAGACATGGCCCCATGGCAGGTGATGCGCAGGATCTCCTTGAGGATGCGCTCGTGCCTGGCGAGGCACTGCTCGTTCTCAGTGATGATCTTCTCCAGTAGGAGCGTGTCCACGGGTTGGACCTGCTCGATCTCGTGTCGCAGCTCCAGCATGCTCTTGACGGACATGACCTGACCATCGGCGGGTGGCGGTGTGATGCCTCGGTCGCCCGACACGGTGAGCATGAAGCGACGCAGCTCGGCAGGGAACTCGCGGCACAGACTCTGCACCAGGTGCATGAAACGCGCCTCGGGAGACATCAGGATCACCTCCAGGGCGGGGAGAGGGAAGTAGGGGTCGCCCTGCGCGGCCGGGACGGAGTGAAATCCGCTGCTCGGACCCGGGAAGTCTGGGCTGGTGGAGGAAACTGAGGTGTCGTCAGTGGGGTTGTGCTCCTGCTGTGACGCGGCATTGGCGTCGGCACTGGCTGCTGATGCCGACGTAACTGTCGATGGATTTGTGACACGAGATCTCTCCAGTTTGACGTGCACCGCTCCAGAAGAAACCGACGGGCCGCACGTCTGCTGACCGATGAATCCCGGCTGGCCGATCCTCCGACCGCCACCGCCGACTACAAACGGCGTCTGTTCGCCGCTTACTGAGGTGCTTGACGGCCCAGGTTTCGTCAATTGTCGGTAGTGTCGAAAGCCCGGGGACGGGATCGGGGTCTCGTCAAACGGAGACCCAAAGTTGGACGCAAACAGCTCGTGCGCTAGATTGTGGTGGTTTTCTGGACAAGCTACTGAAAGCCCGGACCCTGCCCAGTGCTGGAGGTTATCTGTCTTAGCTGCGTCTGAGTGGCTGTCGGCCATTATCACCATGTCTAGAAGATCATCCAGGTCCGTTGAGTTGGCGGCTTTCGAATAGTCATGAGCAGTTTCGTGAGAATTCTGCTCGCCTGTAGCCAGCGACATCACATCTTCGATCGGGTCAAAGTTCAGATCACAGGGCATGTCGCCGCCCTCCAAAAAGGAGGTTAGATCACCCAGGAACGGCTCACCTTCCTCCATAAACATTCCACTGTCGTCAACGTTCATGTCTTGAATGGAAAATGTATCCGGCATAGTGTTGAAAACGGAAGAGTTTAGAATGACAATCGGCTCTGGGACAGGACATGAAGTGGACGGAAGAATGTCGTCATTAGCTTGTGCGACCGTGGAAGGTGAAGATCCGCGTTCGGAACAGAAGTATTCAAGGTTTAAAGATTTTCCGTCCTCCATAGCTGTTACAGACGGCGAACAGAAGCTCGCTCAGACATCTGAAATAAGAACACACATTCATTTCAGCATGAGCAAATATGAGCCTTCTTTAACATTGTTAAATGATGTACACATGCTTTCATTCATTAAAGGGAATGCGTCACCTTTGTATTAGTTTTAAACTGAGATAGCCATTATCTTGGGGCGTTATTGAAATGTCTAAATTACTGTGGTCATTTTTCTCAAAACTTAACCGTTTTTAAGCAATTTAATTTACCATTTGCCAAATTCACCCAGGCTGGTGCAGCCGCTGATTGGCTGACAGCCACGTTTTCAGCCAATCCCACTTTGTAAGCCAATCAGCGGCGGTATGTATCTCAATAATGAAGCCATCAGCCCAAATTTAAAAACTTAATTTGTATAAAGTTAAGTGACTTTTCGAGTGAAAAAATATCATCCTCGTTTTTAGCAGCACTTCATATTTTCGACTACAACCAGCGTATATTTGACAACTTCAAGAAAGGTGAGAAACTTTCCCTTTAAAGGGAATACATGGGTCACCTTGAAAGTTGTCTTGAAATTTGTCTATACGGGGTATTTCGAGCTTGAAAAACGAATATGGCATTTGTTTGGACGATAGATGGATATCCGTCGAAAAATGGGCAAGTTTCTCTTTTCTCCTTAATGGCCATACAAAAATAATGACAATGACATGCATATGGCATATGGTATTTTATCCCGGTAGTGGCAGCCCGGGTTCGAGTCGCTTCGGCGCTCGCTATTTGCTCCTGACTGGGGTGGCCTGCGGCCGGTGGCAGCGGTCGCACTCAAGGTCAGGTGACGTCAGTGAGCGGGGCGGACCGTGTCCAGGTATGTCGGGCACGTACAACTTTCGTCTCTAAATTCTACCGGCCAACAGGAATTGCGCGATCGGGTGGTGAGGTCAGGACCTGCGCAACAAGCTCTACTTAGCGTGGGTCCTGACCTCGGAAATCCATCCATACAAAAACATTCGGACTAAATTTATTATTTATAAAAATAAAATGGTAGCTTGGATATGGAAACTATTGCACACAGTAACGACGGACTTAAGGCATATATACGCAGGCTGCTTGTAATGTTAAAGGGATTATACGGGTTTCCGTCCTGAAAGTAAATGCACTCTTTTGCATGAGCTTTAAACACGTTTAAGACAAATAACAGGGACCTCAATGCTCATTTAGTCCATTATTTAAGCAATTATCAGCGTTAAAACTTGGGCGTTTTTCGAGACTAGTATCAGATAACGAGTACTTGATCGGCACTACTGTCCACCTCTTTTATCTTAAGATCAATTTTAGAGTTTCGAATTATCTGCAAGTCCTACACTGGATCACAAAATTATTATGCAATTCAAAACTGACGGGACTTTGTATTACTACACACTGTTCGTTGAGGATTTGTGTTTTTGTGGTTTTCTTATCTCCGGCCTTTAGCGTTGAGAATTTGGTGGGGGCGTATTAATTTTTTGGCATGAAAATTCATGAAAAATATAGAATGTTATGGGAAAACTAGGTAACTGCTGCTGTCGTTGGAACAAAACAAGTTTATTTTCGTTCAAATATTGCGTATTTTACCGGAAATATGCCATAAGTGAGGTGTTTTTATTAGCATAAAAGAGATGACTGGCTCTGCCTCAGCCGGTCCTGCAGAAAATACGCGGTGGCATCACCTCGCACTTTGCACTGTCCTTACGTGCAGAAGAGGTCATTTCCAGAAAAATGTGGATACCGTGGGACTTCTACCACCTTTATAAGTACGTTTCACTATGTAACTCAATTATTCTGGGAAAACCCGTATAATCCCTTTAACAACCATTGTGAGGACCCAAAACAAGTTGTGGGCGCCCAAAACTTCTTCTAAAAAGGGCCCCCTAGTCCTGTGTCGAAACTACTTAGCATAGCGAGGTATTTTTTTCACCACAACCCGTTTTTCGATCTGCTCTACAAATCTGCTATCTCAGTGCAAAAACCCATGCTAAATGTGAACTATTCCCTTTATCTTTTAAATACGACTCGAACACAATATCATATTACCAAGGTTACATAGCCGAAACATTTAGCAAAACAAGGTAGACAAAGCTGATTGTAAGTCCAGATCGGAGGAAGAATTGGAATCAAAGAAGCACGACCCTGAAATGCAGGATACGATTAAAATTAGTGCTCTGAACCTATGGGACGTGAAGAGATGAAACAAATGCAAATGTGTGGATAAATGTACCGTCTCTATAATGCATGTGAAACTTAAGGTTTCATATGTTAGTCCTCAAATCCGCATGGAATCTAAAGATTGTCAATTTTCGAATATTTATTTCATTACACCGCCGTGCCGCCAAAAGCGGAGGGTGCTAAACGATAAAGGTTATACAGCTGTAAAACGCAATCATTTCTGACCAATATCCACCATAAAATTATTCATAATTACAAACATGAACGTTGACAGTTTTAATAAAACGCTGTCAGACCTATCTTGTTCGGCGTAATTCGCGTCGGTAAAGCTTGCAATAGCCGCCGAATATTGATTCAAGTAATTATTATCGAAGAACAAGTGGCGCTTGAAACGTACTCCCGGTTGGCGGATCAGGTTGGTATATACAAATGTCCAACGATTTAGTGTAACCCCATATAAATTAACTTTTAACTTCATTTCGGGAACGGGATATGGGAACGGGATACAGTAACGGGATACAGGACAGGAACTGGACGGGAAACGGACAGGGACGGGGACATGAATAGGACAGGGATGGGAACAAGAATGGGACAGGGATCGTAACTAGAAAGGGACAGGAACAAGACAGGGACTGAGATGGTGACAGGGACAGGAACGGGACAGGAACGGGACAGGAACGGGACAGGAACGGGACAGGAACGGGACAGGAACGGGACAGGAACGGGACAGGAACGGGACAGGAACGGGGCAGGAACGGGTCAGGAACGTGACAGAAACGGGACAGGATCGGAACAGGAACGGGGCAGAAACGGGACAGGAACGGGACAGGAACGGGACAGGAACGGGACAGGAACGGGACAGGAACGGGACAGGAACGGGACAGGAACGGGACAGGAGCGGGACAGGAACGGGACAGAAACGGGACAGGAGGGGGACAGGAGCAGGACAGGAACGGGACAGGAACGGGACAGGAATAGGAATTTGTGTCCGTTTGCTTACCATATTCCCGCCCCGTTCCCGTCCCGGGAACGGGACGGGAATATGGTAAGTAAACGGACAAAAATAAAAAATGATGCCATTGCCTATATCCTTCCTTTTGTAATTGAATGAATATTTGTCACAAGTAGAGTCAGATGTAAAAAGAGACTATCTATATTACTTTGGAAATATACGCAATTGTTGCCGCTGATAACTTTTAACGGGGAAAAACATCAGCAGCAGCTGAATCCTAAAAACCAGCGGTAAAGTGTTTAAGAAAAGTCCAGCGGAGCGGAGGGTTAGCACTAGTTTGGATATATTTCATTCAATTCACTGGCCTCAAAAATTCAAGCGATGTTCATTATTGCCGTTAACACCCATACTACTGGGGCATGGGGATATTTTACCCACCTCCCCATCGCGTTATTTTGCAGTATTTGGTAAACTAACGCAAGTGTCGTCACCAAACGTGCAGTGTCCATTTTCACATTAATTTCGCACGTGTTGACGGACGGAGGAAAATGAGGTCATGATAGATCATCCGGAAAGTACGTCAGAATGAGGTTATGTTTTATATTTTTTCTTCAAATAAGGGTTTACAAAAACGCTGCCGAAAGCAGAGTTTTACATACATTCGCTTATAAGTCGTTACCTATCTCAGAAATGACTGTCTTTGAACTGCTATCTTGGATTTTTTAATTTCATGAACATCTAAAACTTCTAAATATTTCAAAGATTAATTGTTGACATATTTTTAGAAAATTCTAGAAATTCCAAAGATCCAAGCATGTTTGGAAGCGAAATTTACGATAAATGTGTGTACTAAATTTGAAATACATGTCATCAGAAATTACTGACCGAAGATAAAATCGGCCATATTTTATGGTATGACAGTGACTTGAAGCTTTGACCTTCCACTGAAATTTGTTTGAAACAATGTTGCAAGCTCTTGTCGCATTTTGGACGAAAATCCAGCCCATAAACATGTTGCGACTGTAAATGCCCCTGGTCGAAACCACTCATTCGACGCATGTTCGTCAATTTTGGAAATCAGGAATAGTATACGTATGTGGAGCTTCATCTAACGCAACTAATGCTTGCATTCAGAGTGGTGAGCGCCAGCAGAAGACCGCTGCTAATTCGCTGCCGATTGGCATGTAAGCGAGTAATCGAGTGGAAATGCTGGGTCACATGTAAGTAGCCACTGTAGTTATGTAAGGAAAACTTGCATGCCCACCGTGAAGCATGCAGTTTCTCAGACACTCCGTACCTAAAAAAAGGAACCACTAACGCAAGGAAATATATGTACTGCTGCTGTTGCTGCTGCTGCTGAAAACATGAAAACCGAAAACTGAAAACTGAAAGCTGCTGGAAACCATAGAAAACGTGGCTGCTTTCATATTGTCTGTCTAACCAAAGGTACAGAATCTAATATTTGTATT
>JAXIVJ010019384.1:0-19764 GCA_036785665.1 Chirona hameri | reverse complement strand
CGTTCGGGTTTTGTGGTTTTTGTGGAATTTTTCCTTGCGGCCTTTAACGTTGAGAATTTGGTGGTGGCGTATTAATTTTTTGGCATGCAAATTCATGAAAAACATCGAATTTTATGGGGAAAACTAGGTAACTGATGCTGTCGTTGGAAAAAAAACACGTTTTTTTAATCAATATATTGCTTATTGTAACCGGAAATATGCCATAAGTGAGGTGTTTTCATTTACATAAAAGAGATGACTGGCTCTGCCTCAACCAGTACTTCAGAAAGTACGCGGTGGCATCACCGCGCACTTTGAAATGTTCTTACGTGCAGAAGAGGTAATTTCCATAAAAATGTGACTACCGTGTGACTTCTACCACCTTTATAAGTAAGTTGTACTATGTAACTCAATTATTTTGGAAAAAACCCGTATAATCCCTTTAAGTGTTGAGGTTTACCATCTTTGCCATTGCAATTGTGTATAATATTAAATCTCGACAGTTTCACATAAGAATCAACATAAACTAGTAAGGGGTAAATCCGTTACATAAAGTCTTAGCCAACATGAAAATGCTGATGAAGAAATTATCCTACTGTCTACATGATTCCTGCTGCAAACATAAAGGATTTGCTAAATATTGTGCAGCACAACGCAAATGGAAACGCAGTGCCCACCACTTTTACAAGGTGAGTTCCTGAGAGTCATAAGTGCAGCTACAATTTCTTAATTGCTTCAGCTTCAGCATCTTGACAAACTATTATACCGCAGTTGAAAACCAATGGAAAGGATAGGTACAACTCATTTTTCGTAAGGCCAAAGTCCAAAACATCCCCGAAAGTTGTCGACATTCATAAAGATAAGACATAAAGTTCCGCGATACATATAGTCAAAAAGATAATTGTAATTGCATGCACATGCATTAGCTTAGTATACTCATATTATTGTCTACACAACATATTACAAACGCACACTTAGACATTGGCGGATCTAGGCTTTGAGTTTGGGGAGGAAAATTGTCTCCGTTTCGTCAGCGAGAAGTTGTTGAATGGGGGGGGGGGGGGGGGGATGGCGTCGGGTCGTCAGTGTGAAGAGTCGATGGGGGGGGGGGGGGAGAGGTGGCGGGTGGCGTCGAGTCATTATCTCTTGCGAAGATTCGTTGAGCGGGGAGGGGGTGGCGTCAGGTCGCCAGCACGGAATGACGTTGACCGGGGGATCCTCAGCGCGAAAGAATCATTGACCGGGGGAATACAGCCAATGCGGGAACGCATATTATTCATAAACGAATAGCAAGTTACCTCTCGTGGATTTTCAATTGGTTGGCGACGATACCGTGTCTCAGTTGTTCTGCTGTTGTATTTTCATTTGCCAATCCCAGTCTTTTGGCATATTGTAAAATTTCGTTCCAGTGACGAGTCCGTGTTGTCTTGCCGCTGCCGGTTTTAAATGTTCCAAACATGTACTGAAAATGAGTCATAGGCATGCAGTCACCATCGTCGTCCATTCAGCACAATGCTATTGAACATCAACTTACTGTAGTTATTTACTAGTAGTTGGTTACTAACTAAGTGCATTCACATTTGCGGTAAATCATTGCCTACTTCTCGTAAGAGAGCACAACATTTTGCTGTTCACCTTGTATCGAAATTCGAATGTTACAACATTTTACAAGATTTAATTAACTACTTGAAACTTGATTGAAGACTTCACGTTACACATACAAACTGCGAATGACAGCGAAAAAAGATCAGGTAAAATGAATAAGAATTAACTTGGAATTAGCTTACATCTTTCTTCTCACCAATTGCCCCGAAGAGCGCTGCCTTCTTCGATCGCTTGAGGGTGTTTATCTTCATTTTTTAATGAAGATATTAGCAAATATTCCAAGCTGATCTTCGATGCCTTTTGCTTGCAAATGTAGTCGGTCGTGCCTCGCGGTTGATAAAAGGGTAGTTGATAACTAGATCAGAATACCTATGTATTGCTACTTTGTTTACGTTAGCAAAACGCAAGGTCATTCTTTTTGTAAAAGGTTCTTGACTGCTACGTTTATAGTTGGGCTACTTCACTTACTGCGTTTTTTTTTTGCGGAAGTCAAAATAATTTGTATAAAATTATTTTGTTTAAATCGTAATAGTCAAACGCTAATCATCATTCTATTTTTTTTTTGCAAATCAATCTAAACATTTAGTATAGTTCGTGTTTCTGCTTGCAGGCGACAGACAACAAACTTTTTTTACAACCTTACAACTTACAAAGTACAACGCTTTGTGAAACAGGTGGCGGTAGTAGATAGTAAACTTGAAATCACAATATTACTACAGTAGTAGATTGTAAAACTTCTTGATGAGAAAGGTCACTGGAGTGGTCCAAAGTAGTCTATACCGACGGAACTAAATGGGCGGCTCTGATCGAATCGCACCTCAGGAAGGCTGGCCATCAGCTGTGCTCGGGGACGTGCTCGTCGATTGCGGCAGAAAATGCACCCGTTCAGCAACCCTTTTACTGTTCCTCTAGCCTTTGGCATCCAGTACCTCATCCTAAATTCGTTCAGAGTATGATGTAGACCAGAATGCAATAAGTCTCTCCTGGATATCACGCACTATCAGCCGAGTTGTATGGCTATCGGGCGACATGATGATCGGGAGCTGCGACAGGTAGGATATTGGGGCCCTAATGAGGCGGCCGCCAACTCGCTGGATGCCGCGTTCGTCTACGTACGGCAACATGTGTTTCAGACCGTGCTGACTTTGCGTCTGGTCTTCTCGCAAAATGAAGACCTCTGCCTTCTCGACGTCTGCACTTGACAGGGGACCACTAGTAGCTTCTAACCCTGATCTCCTTAACTTGGCCTTCATATTATCGCTGAATCGAAATATCCATGCAACAGTTCTTCTGTATTTATTCCAGGAGGAAAAGCGCTCCGCGTCTAAAAGTCTGGGTCGGGTACTCTCAGAAATTGCTGCTACCACCACTGGCGACATCTTCACTTCTACATCATCTGGATTCAGAACAGGATTCACCGCTGGTTGCTCCAGCCAGTCTTCTCGATTCATCTCTAAGAAAATAGGGCCTCGCCACCACATACGCAGATCTTTCAGCTTAACCAGGGATGCTCCACGAGAGCCGATATCAGCGGGATTGTCGTTTCCTGAAATATGGTGCCATTCTTCTACGGTGGACGACTCCTGAATTTCGGAAACCTTATTTGCTACAAAAGTATGAAATCGGCGACTTTCGTTCCGAATATAATGCATTACAACTTTGCTGTCACTCCAGAGTGCGGTCTCGTCAAATTTGTAAGTCATCTCCCGTTTAATAGTGTCTGCCAGCCTTACAGCCAGGACGGCAGCCTGCAACTCCAATCTGACAATTGTCAGCTGCTTGAGGGGGGCCAGTCTTGTACGTGACATGACAAATGTACTCTTATTGCTTCCGTCCGATGCGACTGTACGAATGTAAGCAACAGCAGCGAAAAAAAAATCGCTAGCGTCACAGAACACGTGAAGCTCGCGCCTAGTTACCTCGTGGCTTCCTGCACCCTTGAAGCACCTGGAGATCACAATATCCTGCAAACGGCCAGCTTGCGAAAGCCACTGTTCGCATTCAGCCAACTCAGCGCCGCTCAGCTGTTCGTCCCAAGCATACTTAAGTGCCCAAAGTCTTTGAATAAGGATCTTCGCCTTTAAAGTAAATGGAGAAACAATTCTGAGTGGTTCAAACACTGACGCCATACCTTGCAGAATTCCTCGCTTTGTCATGGAGGTCACATTTACTTGAGAATGAATTCCTATTACATCTTTAAACGGAATCCAAACACAGCCCAAAGCGCGTTGCTGATACGTGCCTACTGCTACTGACTCCAGGTCAGGATGGGCGTGCTCCGTAATTTCAATATTTTCCAGAACTGGAACGCTATTACTCATCCATTTGGTAAGCCGAAATCCTCCGCGAGCCACAAGTTTTGTCACCTCCCTTTGCATCGTTATCGCCGCTGCAACATCAGGCTCTGATCTCAAGAAATCATCCATGTAAAAATTACTTTTAACCGCCAAAACGGCAGCGTTCGAAACTGACGTTCCCTCACCATGATCTCCAGCGGCTCTGCGTACCACGTAGTTGGCAATGGCGGGACACACTTCATACCAAAAATACTAACTGCCATTTGGTACACCTCTGGTACCATGAATGTGTTCAAATTCCGCCAAAGAAAGCTCATTGCAGGCTGGTCGTCCTTAATCACACGGATCTGATGAAACATTTGTTCCACGTTGGCCACCAAAGCTATCTTTCTTGGCGAAATCTCAATATGATTCCGATCAAGTTTTGCAGGAGATCTGGGCCCTTTAAAAGCTCACCATTTAATGATTTACCGGCAAAACTTGCAGCAGCGTCAAACACAACTCTCAGACTTTGTTTGTTCGGATTTGTTACCGCGTGGTGTGGCAAGTACCAACGTTTCTGGTTATCAATGGCCAACTCTGTTTGGGATACCTTTCGTACGTGACCCTTCTCGATGTATTTTTTAATCGTTTCCTGATAGGCCTTTGCCTTGTCAGGCTGACGTAGCGGGCTCCTCTCCAGCGACGTCAGTCTGCTGCACGTCATTGCCTTGCTATTGGTCATTGTCACCCCTGGGTCACGCCACAAGAGTCCAACCTCATACCGGTCTCCGCACTTTGTTATTGTTCGTTCCATTAATTCCTGAGCTAGGGCATCCTCCGTTGAACGGTTTTCAGTTGCAACAAATTTGGTACCAAAGGATTCGGTCGCCACCATTTTCGAATTGTCTCCACAAGCTGTTCCTCCGGATCGGCGCGCTCAATGAACATAATTTCTTTCATTGTTCTTGGAACGAAGTCCGAAACTGAACCAGTTAGTGTCCAACCGAACGCCGTCCGGATTGCCACCGGTTGGCCCGCGCGGCCAACTCTGACCTCCCGCTGTAATATAGCCTCAAGCACATTTGCGCCAATAAGAAGCTCAACTTTCCCTGCGGTACAATCTGGGATGGGTAATCCCTCCAAATGCTTCCAATGCAGTCTATTATTCGCCGAAACTATCGGAGTTCTAATATTTACTTGAGGTACGGAGAATGCTTCTGGGACTTCTATTTGTTGACTGTTCTCATCTGCGAGCGGACTCAAAAGTAATTTTATCTTTCGCGATCGCTGCGGCGGCCCTGTACCCCCTATGTGTTTAAGAAGCAGCTGAGTTTCATCACCCGGAATAAGTAAATCGCCCACAACAGCGTCAGCGCATAACGATGTTTGTGAGCCGCCGGATCCAACAAAGCCAATGTCTCCCGAGTGCGGCCATCAGTGCCGTGAACATGCACCGGCACGATTTGCAGCAATGTCTGCAGGTTTTTCTGCACAGCAGCCACAGATCTATGTTCATTATTTTCCCTGTCTGGTTCTCGCATCTCATCGTGTAACATTCGATGATGATTTTGTTTGCAGCCGTGAATACCACACTTTACTCGGAATTTACAATACCCAGCTAAATGACCTTTCTTCAGGCATGAAAAACAGCGTCGATTTCCGAAGACAAACTTAGATCTGGTTGCGACATTCATCTGGTTAAAATAAGAGCATGCATCCAACTGGTGCACCCCGGTGCCACAGCACGCGCAGTCTCTTGTCACGAATGCAGACGCCTCAGTAGTCAAAGTGCTCCCAATATGTCTCGGTACCTGCTGCGACTCAGGTACCACTGTCATTCGCCTACTGGTCGAAGTTGACACTGCGGCATAATTTAACGCAATGCGCACTTGTCTTTGCAACCAGCAGTCAAAATGAATTAAATTTGGTTTACGGATGTCGATAGCATATTCTCCCCAGTCTCGTTTTAATTCCGAAGGGAGTTTCTGAACCGCACGACGAAGGTTTTCTGTTGCTCGCAGATCCCCTTCGTATCCCATATTTTGCAATACGGTTACGGCACAATGAACGGATCCGTGAAACTTCTCCAAACTGGATGGGTCAAGATACACTGGAGGAGGAGCGGAGAATACCCGAGATAAGTTAGCATGGATTATATCCTCCCGTCCGAAACGATCTTTCAATGCAGTCATCGCGTCCTGATACAAGTTCCCGTCAAATAGCATACCTCCGATGGTGTGGCGCGACAGTCCTGTCACTGCACTTTGCAAGTGGGCCATCTTCTCGTCGTTTGCAATGGGTTGTTCGTCGACTAATGATTTGAATAACGAATACCACCTCGGCCAATCTGAAATGTCTTCATTGAATGTTTCTAATTCCAGGCGAGGCAGACTATTTCGGAAAAGAATGGTGGGGCTCGGTCGATTCTCGTTCATCCGTTCGCTTCGTTCGTTTGCATTGTTTTCAACATCATCTTGCATTCGTTGTCGAGCTTCGTCCGAGTCTGATTTGATCGATGCATACGATGAGCTTAAATCCGCCTCTGATCTCGCAGCTGTCGCCTTTTGTCCATCAGCACGGGCATCATTCTGCCTATCTCGTAGCTGCGAAAGAATTAGGCCCTGCAATTCAGTGCATTTATCTGTGGCTTCTTGCTCATAGCGTTCAGCGCATCCTCTCTCAAACTCGTCGTCCGTAATACGATCAAAGTAATGCCAATTGGCATCTTGCAAATGTTTCAGGGCATCGTCAAGCTCCTTTAGAATTGC
The DNA here is from genome assembly GCA_036785665.1 of Chirona hameri. Taxonomy (NCBI): domain Eukaryota; kingdom Metazoa; phylum Arthropoda; class Thecostraca; order Balanomorpha; family Balanidae; genus Chirona; species Chirona hameri. Next base: position 13,133 of record JAXIVJ010019384.1, on the reverse strand, counting down.
CCATAGCTCAGCACGGGTACCGTTTATACTTAGAAGAATGAGCTGAACGAGCCTCTTCGCCTTACCCGATTTAAAGCGGCGAGCTCTTGTCCCCGTTTGCGTCTCAAATCCGACAACGAACGGCTAGGACTTGCCATGGCTCTCTTAAAACTGTATAATCTTCTGGGTTCGTTTGGCAACATAAAACGCACCGAGTTCACGTCTTGATATTATATTCTTGAGCGGTTTCCAACAATTTTAAACCGAACAGTTTACATTGACCCTTTGGATAACTTAACAGTTTCGAATGGTTTTAAGAGATTGCTTTACCCACAAGTTGAAGACTCTAAGTTAAAACAAAAGCATTTATAATTTGTGATTTGAACATTACACCCACAAAGCTAATCAATCAAGCTATACATTGTTCAAAACAAATTAATTCGCTGACCTCAATGAATTGATCGATAACATGACAAAAATCTGCAAATAGACCACACGCCTTATCAACGACAGTACCTCTCATTTTGAGGTCGCGTCGCAACACTAGTTATTAAACCTTGCATTATTGACTTTCTTATAATCTCTCATTTACGTTGTACTTCCTCAAGGCGCATTAGGTCATCGTGTGTTCTATTTACATTTAAATGATCTTTTAGTTGGCTGATTTCATTCATAATTTCGCTCTCTTGCATTCTATTTTTTCAAGCTTTACGCTTTGAAAATCGTACAGCTTCCCCTCGAATCATCATGAGTAAAACCTCGTAAAAAAGGCTAAGGCTAATTGTAAATTGGTTTGAGTCCAAATCGTCTGGGCTAGAAATGAAATAATCGCTGTAAACTGGTATGGTATATTGCTTAACTACATTGATAATAACCTGCCTTACCATTTCATCATAGTATTTGTCATCAAGCGAAGACTCATTGCATTTCCATAGGTCAGGGCCACTTTCCTTTTGAAGTTCTTTCATGTTTAGAGTTACTATGCTGTGATCGGATCTGTACCCAGCTTCAATACTGGCTGCCATTACGTTATTAATTACGTGCTCTTGTACATAAAACATATCTAGTCGACCATACTTCAGCGGGTTCCGTTTCAGCCATGTAAAGTCATTATTTTCAGGATTCATTTCTCTCCAGGTATCTACTAGATTGTGCTTCTCGGCGATCTTTACAAAAACGTTCTTTGCGTGGGGATTGCTTTGCCGACAATAATTTGAGTCACGGAGATAAACTATAACAAAATTAAAGTCACCACCAATGATTATATTATCGGCTGATAACTCCTCCAGTCTTTTGCCGATACGATCGAAAAAGGCTGGGCAGTCGTCGTTTGGGCCATATATGCTAATAATCGTGTAAGTATTAAGAAATGTGCTTCAAACAAGAATAACGAAATTCCCCTCTTCACAGTAGCCTTCATGAACAATGTTGTGCTGTATATTGGACTTGAAAAGAATTGATGTGCCCCGACTATTTGAGGTGCCACACGAATGGTAACACTTTCCACGCCAAAGAGTGTTGAAATTCGGTACGGTTCGTTGAATTAAATGCGTATCTTTAATAAGATAAATATCGAAATCAAGCTTTTTGATGTAATTGACAATGTCTTTTGTGTTGGCTACCAAGACCTCTGCAGTTATATGACATCAACTTAACCTCAGCCATTACTTACTTCAAAACTTATGTAGGAGAGGAAACAAGGGGTGCCGAGACGCCTCGATCGGCGAAGCAGCCAGCAGAGACGGACGCGGCCGGCCAGACTAGGCCGCCAGCGACGCAGCGCCGATCCAGGAACCGGCGACCGTAACGCCAAGACCCGCGGATGCGCCCCCGAAAGCCGCGCCGCCGCACGTAGTACCGACCCCGCCGCTGCCGCCGTCGACGACGACACCTGGGGTAGGGTGAGCCTCGCGAAGCAACGCAGTTGTCTACCGACAAGAAAGAGGCCAAGGCAGAGTGCGAAAACATAACATGTGCCACATGAATAGAGCAGGACGCAACAGGCTACGTTAGACGTCCAATTTGCTGTATCATGACGCAAAACCGTGAATTGTTTGCAAAATCAAAAAGGAAGTGAACACACGAACAAAACATCAATCAGAGACCAACACATATGCAGAAAGTAAACAACACTGCGTACAGAGGCATAACGACAATGCTTTTGATAGATCCGTATAAATTCATACGAGCCCTCGCCAACATTGCAATCACCGGACCCGCCGAACGTGGAGATCCTATCGTCCAAGAAATACGGCATCCACGATCGCGTCAACAGAACAGACACTCCTGGGGTCACGCCTGGCACTAAATGTCACGCCTGGCACTAAACATACTCTGATGTCTCTAGTGCGGGACGTGTCTCGAGCCGTACCGGAGCCCCCCGAACCCGGCCGGGAAGCACCCGAAGAGACGCGGACATCATCCGCTCGGGCAGCACCTTTGCTCCCCCACGCCCGACACAGAGCTACTCCGCGAGAACCCGAAGCGGCGTGTTCCGCTGTTAGCGCCATCTCCTGTTGGCTGTGGTCCAGCCAGCTTCTCTGGGTGTCCACCAGATGGCAGAACCGAGCACTGTGCACTCACCGAGTCCTCCCGTAGAGCCCGCAGCTCCACAGACGCAGGCGCGGCCCGGGGCGGCAAGGCGACCTCCGACGTGACCGGCAGGGGCGGCTCCAGCCACCCGGCCCCGGGAAGTCGGGCCGCGGCAGCCGCGGAGATCGCGGGAGACCCGCGCCCGCGTCCGCTGCCAGCCCCGGCGAGTTCCAGACCCGCCGCGGCGGTATCCTCAGTCGGCGTCCCACCAGAGGAGCCGTCAGATGAACCACGTGCTGTACCGGCTCACGGGCGCAGTTCAGGAGCGGTGATGCGGGCGATGACGCAGGCCGTCCGCGGCTCGCTGTACGATCAGGGCTCGTAAGCCCCGGACCGCCCCCGCCACCTCCGCGAGGAGACCGGGAGTAGGAGCCGCGTTGAGATGGCGGCACGCCAGAGGCGTCGGTTGGGGTGCGCATCTCCACCTCACATCCGCGGTCGCCGCCGGACGGCGTGCCAGCGACTCCGACCCGAGTGCGCCCCTGCACCTCCCTCCCAGAGGCAGAGTGTGGCGGCGCGCCCCCATCCTGTGCCTGAGCTCGCCCCCGCGCGGGGCGGTGGGGTGCAGCCTCACCGGCCGATACAGCCGTCCGAGACAGCTGCCGCACCGCCTCCGGGTCCGCGATCCTGATCGGCGCCGAATCCCGTGACCTGCATACCAGGATGTTCCCGGATCTGGTAAACGCGGAGAAAATCTTCTTTTCCCTCTTCAGCTGCATCAAGTCCGCAAACATCGCCTGTCGGCGAGGGGTCAGCGACTCAGAGATATACAGCCCAGACCCCCTCAGTTTTGATTTCGCTCTAAACAGAGTGTCCCTGTCAGAGCCGGGCGCAGCCGAGGTGAATTCCATGAGAATCTTGCCATTTCTCAGTCTGATCACCGCCTTAATATGTGTGCGATCTAAGGTGTGTCTCAGGTATTGGCGCACCGCTGACTGGATCAGTTCGGCTGCGCCCTCACGGTGAGTATGCGCTTGGAGCTCTGGCTCAGAAAACACGAGACAGACCAACCTCCTCTCCTGCTGCAGGCGGTCCTCGTTCAGCTCCATCAGCTGCAGTCGCCGTCTCAAGTCTGCTGTTACTTTCTGCAGCTCCAGGTTTTTTTCCCCCGTAGCGGCCTAAAGCCATATTCCAGGGGGGGGGGGGGGGGGGGGCGTGGTGAAATTACTTCTGGCAATTTGTCAGGAAAAGAATTACGTTAACCGGTTTATGTGAACCCGGAGCAAGCTAGGGAATAGGGTATCTATTTTACGTTAAGTGAATTGTTCAAAGTAAATCTAATGTCTATCTTGCGTTGAGTGTTCCGTTCAAAGTCAAAATTAAGTAAAACACGAGACACACATACATACATATTTTATTCCATACACACACAGAAACACATACACTTGAACATACACTTGTGAAACGGTGTTAACCCGCGCACTGCACCGGCCCGGGTCCGGGTCGGGTTTGCGCCGAACACGAACTGCAGGAGGTTGATTTCCGCTCCCTCCCCCCCTGAGATCTCGAAAACTACGCTACGTAGCGAGAAGCGGAAACAGCATTTGATAGCTTCATACATGTTCTATCGAAAGTATTTCAGTGTTCTTTTAGGTCAGGTCAAAATTGAGGTCACCAGAGGTCATCAAAGGTCAAATTTTCCAGTTTTTCCTGTTCTAGGACATCGCTCCAGAAATTCCCATATATCTCAGAAACGATGCTAGTTAGAAACAAAAATAAAAAATAAAACGCCAGCCAGTGCAATTTTCAATCACTAAGATGTCCTCGGATTGGACCTCAGGTCAATATTTGAGGCTCCAGAGGTCAAAAAGAAGAAGAAAAATAGTTTTTTTGCTAAATCGTTTTTTGCTATTAACTTTTTCCCTTCAGATCGTCTAGGGGTCCCTTCAGATCTTCTAAGGGCCCTCCGTCCTTTTCAACGCCCTTCTGACCTGTTCAGAGACTCATCTGGGATCCACGAAAAGACATGATGTGGAGTGGGTGATATATATTAAATACAAAGAGGGCTTACACTACAAGAAAAATAAAATCGGAGCTTGCGGGTATATTGTAACACCCTTCGTTAGCGATTAAGAGGCATTCGGTATCATGTCATTGCTCGTCTTAAAGACGAGCAATGACCTGTTACCGAATGCTTCTTAATCGCTGACGAAGGGTGTTACAATATACCCGAAAGCTCCGATTTTAATCTTTTTATTGTGGAGGAAGTCCCCTTTGTATTTAATCTTCATCTGGGAGCTCTACTTGCTTTGAGCCCTTCCGGTCCGACCAGGGACTCCTCTGACCTTCCAAGAAGCCCCTCTTATGTGTCAAGGGGCCCATTCGGCTTGTTCAGAGGTCCTTCCGACCTGGCCAGGGACTGAACTGGTTGCTTTGTCACCCTGCGGACATGCTCAGGGGACCCTCTAGTCTGGCTAGGAACTCATCCAGCAAGTTTAAGGGCCCTTCCGACCGGCCCAGGGACTGTTTCGGTCTAGCTAGGGGCCCCTTTGACTTGCCCAGGAGCCCCTCCGATCTGCCCAGCGACTCTTCTGGTCAGACTGCGCTGGCTGCTTTGTCGCCCTGCCGACATGCTCAAGGGGCCCTCCGACCTGCCCTGGGGCCCCTCCATGCTGGCTAGGGGTCAATTCAGCATGTTCGGGGCCCTTCTTACCCACCCAGGGGCCTTTTCGGTCTGACCAGGGGCCCCTCTGACATGCACAGGGCTCTGTTGAACGTCCAAGGAGCCCTCTTCTGGTCTTTCAGAGAGGGTCCTGGTGGCCTAAAGGGCCTCTGCAGTGCTCTAAACTCTCTACAGACCGCACTTCGCGTGGTAAAGAGCCTATGATAACGCCCTTCGCGCGGTCTCGTCGGCCCTTTTCGGCGCGCGCAGCGCGCCTAAAAGGGCCCTCCGCCGCCGAAAAGGGCCCTTCTGGCCTCCAGGAGGGGGGAGGGGGGCACCCGCCGCCCCTCTTAGCTACGTGCCTGTTGAGAGGGCTCACGAAAGAGTTCTTCCTCCTTATCATAGGGCTCTCTGACAGACTAGGAGGGTCCTTGTATTGTGTGAGAGGGCTTTGGATCCGCTTCTCTCATGGTATTTTACAACAACATAAAATGACGGCCGCCAGGCCGCGTGGTTGCAGCCGGGCAAAATATCCCGGGTGCAGGAGCACCATTTGCACCCCCTGGCTACGCCTCTGCCTCCCATATAGTTTATGCTAGCCTTGTTCAAACATTGCATGGCCGATGGTGAATCGGCTAAGACTTTGACAATTCGCTGAGCTTCTGAAGCCCCGTCTCAGCTCCGGCTCTCTCGAAGCATTCTATAGGTTTGGTTTCACGTAATATTATTTTGAAAACAAAATAGTTCGGAAGTCTAAGCAGCATCGAACAAACCTTCTCAATATGAGCAACTAAAAATTGGTACATTTCCGTGCAAAGCCATTTTATTAACAAAACCCTGAATTATGATAAGCAGACAACACGCACGCACATACGAAGAGTGGAGACAAAACTGAACCTATGTACCTACATATCAGTATTGGCTGGCGGCACGCGCACGCGCTTGGTCGCGACGGATTATAATAGGTGAAACATGTATTTTGTGTCGATTATTAGTTTGCAATTAATGGTTAATAAGCATTTTGTCTATAGATGATTTACAATGAATGTAATAATGATTGAAATTGTTGAACAATATTTCCTGATTGATCGCAATATATTATGGAAACAATGCGGAAGCTTAAAGATTGTTGTTATATTATGGATAATTGAGTTCATTAAACATGTGGTATTGGATCAAGCAATCATTCATATACTAGTATCAAATATAACATAATTATTTTATACAAATTATAATACAAATATTAATTTATATATTAAATAATTATCATGGATAATTATTCAACACATAATAGATCCTCATAAATTCATGCTTATTGACTATTTTCATTTTTAGCGATAATTAGTCGATACAATAATAATAATCAATTAAATTATTTAAAAAAAATAAAATAATCAATCACGTCAGAACAATTATAACGCCACTTGTCATGCCTATTCGGGATTTTAAAAACAACGTATCACGTCATAAAGATCAACACAAAAGCTTCCATATGAAAACCAAGCCCAACAATACGTCAACCTTGATCAGTTTACGCCAGTGACGACGACCGACCGCGTTGGTGACGCCAGCCCACGAATACCTACATATCATCTCAACCAAGCACGCAATGAAGGACTCAATTAAATATACCAACAACAGCCTAGGTATAGGTACAATCAATTTATCAACATCAACATCAACATCATAAATCATTATCATTAAAAACTATCATACATCATCATACTGTGTATTACATGATATGGTGCCCTGCGAGGCAATGTATGTCGAGAGACATGTGTGCCGTTCGCGTCCATGTGTGCCGTACAACCCAGGACGGGCCCATGAGGCTCTTTGTTGTACTGAAAATGTATGTCTTTATTACGAGCGAGCGCTTCGCGCTCGCTCGTCTTTCCGTGGTATATGGAACAAATCTGAATATGAGCGGCCCGGCCCGGCCCGACCCGTGGCGACGCTTTTGAGAAGCTCATATCTCTGCAACCACACGTCCGATTGACAAGCTGACTTCTTTGCTGAGCAGCCTCATCCAACCTACCCTGTTTGAGACCAGTACCGACTCATGTGGGTGACTACCACTGCGCGTGGCGCGTGCCGCGTGAGGGGTGTTGAAAAAACTTTTCTCGCAAAAACTCTGCAACGGCTGAGCCGATTGTGTACAAATTTGGTGTGTGGTTAAAGACCCCTCAGCCGCCAATTTCCCACAAGTCAGGGGTGGGGTGCCTCTGCACGTGCGCTCTTGCACATCCCTATTTTATATCTCAGGAATGGCTGAACCGATTGCGTTCTAATTTGGTGTGTGGTTAGGGACCTCTCAGCGGGTGGGAGAGAGTAGAAGTACTGGTCGTCCGACACGACTGTACCGACGTCCACAAAGCCCTGACCAGTCGACAGTGCCCTAAGGCGCTGCGAAACATGTTCGCCAAGCGGGCTGACGTATCGGCCAGGAGCACAAGGGCTGCCGACGCCGGAGACCTTCATCTTCCGAAATGTAGAATGGCTCAGACCCAGAAGGGTTTCTCGTACCGAGCAGTCGGCACGTGGAATGCGCTGCCATCAGCCGTGAAAGCTGCTCCGTCCAGGTGCGAATTTGTAGCCGCATTGGCAATAACCGAATGAGTGACGTGAGCGAGTGCCTCCAAATAGTGCCTATGCAAACTGTATTGTGTCGTGTAAAACAAATGTCCTTACCACATGTACTGTACAGGAGCCGTAATAGCCACGTTGTGGATGGTTTCCTAAATAAATGACGAAAGCCGTTGCCTTTCCACAAGTCAGGGGTGGAGTGCCTCTGCACGTGCGCACGTGCTAACCCCTATTCTATATCTCAGGAATAACCGAGCCGTTGTGTTCAAATTTGGTGTGTGGTTAGGGACCTCTCAATTGCCAGCTTCCCACACATCAGTGCTGGGGTGCCTCTGCACGTGCGCACGTGCACACCCCTATTCTATATATCAGGAACGGTTGAGCCGATTGTGTTCAAATTTGGTGTGTGTGGTTAAGGACCCCTCCGCCACCACCTACCCACAAGTCATGGGTTGGGTTCCTCTGCACGTGCGCACGTGCACACCTTTTTTATTTCAGGAACTACTTGCCCGATCGGGTTGAAATTCACCATACATTTATTTCGCGCTCGCTCGTTCATCGCCAACTACGGCGCCTTACTGGTACTATACTTTAACCCGCGAGTTACTGGGGTATATTTCATAACGCGACTTACTGGGGGGGGGGGCTATTTTTTGCCCCCCCCCCCCCCTAGGATCTCCGGAACTACTGGACCGAATGTAAAAGTTCAAACGGCATTCGATAGCCCTGGGAAATTTATCGAGGGAAACATAATATTGTTGACTTCGGGGTCACCGATGACGTCACAGGTCAGGTCAAGTACAATTTTTTTGACCGTGTCAAAAGGTCTCGATGGATGGAATTGTCGCGCAAAATTGCGATATTAAACGCATAAGATGTTGATTAATCGGCATGATTCGTGTGTCTGACACTTCTAAGTACCTTTCTAAGCTGTTTATCACCTTGGGTCAGGCTGGGCTGACCTTGGGTATGACCTTGGGACTGATTCCGTCCCCCAGCACTTTATTCCGTCTCCCAGCGACTGATTCCGTCTCCCAGCACCTTATTCCGTCTCCCAGCACCTTATTCCGTATCCCAGTGACTGATTCCGTCTCCCAGCACCTTATTCCGTCTCCCAGCGACTGATTTCGTCTCCCAGCACCTTATTCCGTCTCCCAGCACCTTATTCCGTCTCCCAGTGACTGATTTCATCTCCCATCACCTTATTCCGTATTCCAGTGACTAGTTCCATCTCCCAGCACCTTATTCTGTCTCCCAGCACCTTGTTCCGTCTCCCAGCACCTTATTCCGTCTCCCAGTGACTGATTTCATCTCCCAGCGACTGATTCCGTCTCCCAGTGACTGATTTCATCTCCCAGCGACTAATTCCGTCTCACATTACCTTATTCCGTCTCCCAGCACCTTATTCCGTCTCCCAGCACCTTATTCCGTCTCCCAGCACCTTATTCCGTCTCCCAGCACCTTATTCCGTCTCCCAGCACCTTATTCCGTCTCCCAGCACCTTATTCCGTCTCCCAGCACCTTATTCCGTCTCCCAGCGACTGATTCCGTCTCCCAGTGACTGACTCCGTCTCCCAGTGACTGATTCCGTCTCCCAGCACCTTATTCCGTCTCCCAGCACCTTATTCCGTCTCCCAGTGACTGGTTTTGTTTCCCAGCGACTGCCCCCGCCCGGTGTGCCGGCTGATAGCGGCCTGATATACTGACACTGATATATGATAGCGGCCTGATAGTGGTGCTGCCATGCGGCCTGACTACTCAGCTCTTCATTCTACGGTGGCATATAGACTCGGTGGGACGCACTATGACGCCCCTCTTGGTGTTTGCTCTGGCTTTGGTGGCTTCAATACTAGCAGGTCAGTCACCTGGGTGAAACACTTACTTTTGTTCGATCTAAGCCTTAACCCTCGCCAGTGCAGGGTCCGATACCTACTTGACCGTGCAGGGGGGGGGGGGGGGGATACGACCCCACCTGGCGTTTCTCCCGTAATTGGAGCTTCGATTAAAAAAACGAGCGTGTTGCTTGTGATGAGATGAATCCGTTGATACCCGATCTTAAGGTCCTGGATCATTAGGTGACATCTGAAGTCATGTCAATGACCCAAATATCATCCAAATGGTCCATGTCCATATTGTCCATATTGAATTATAATCGAGCTAAAGTCGTGAATGACAATGCCGCATATTTCTTGTCGTTAGAGGAATGCATTTCCATTAACTAGAAATCCCTGTTGCCCTTTGAACTGATGCCCTGATGATGAACTGATGTCCAACAGACGCAGAGTGTGGCGAATAGTGCTCTCAATGTGTCTTTGGCGTTATGTGGAATATTCTGTCATGTCAGGTTAAAGGGAATGTTCACCTTTTTGAAAGTTGTCAAATATACGCTGGTTGTAGTCGAAAATAGGAAGTAAGTGCTGCTGAAAACGATGGTGATATTTTGTCTGTCAAAAAGTTACTTAACTTTATACAAATTAAGTTATTAAATTGGAATGATGACGTCATTATTGAGCTATAGAGAGCTATAGATAAAACTTTTACGCTATTATGATATGGCACAATCGTTTCAGACAATTCTGACGACTTAAATACAAACATTGTGGAACTGTTTCTTCTCCCGCACAGAACACAATGACGAGTGCGAGGCATTGCGATAGCTCAATATTTATTTTAAGAACAATAAATTCATAACTGATACTTCAAACAACGCGAAAAACTTCAACTTGACCGCAACCTATCGCGTTGGCCGTTGTATACATCGTACTCGAAATCCAGCCAAGGTTTGAGAAATAGAGGTCGTCTGACTTCCAGGGCCAACAATCTTGAAGTGGCTGTCAGCCAATCAGCGGCGGTACTAGCCTAGACCCCATTTTGCAAATTCGAAATTTAATTGCTTAAAGACGGATAGGTTTTGGGAAAATAACCTTAGTAATTTAGACATTTCAATAACGGCCAAAGAGAATGGCTATATCAGTTCAAACCCAATACAAAGGTGAAACATTCCCTTTAAGCTTACGATGAGAATGCCCTGTTACAAAAATGATGACGAGAATGTGTTTTACCGGTGCTTGCGTATCGCTGCACTATTTAATGTGACTGTTGTGTGTGTTGTGTGTGTTGTGAATGTTGTGTGTGTTGTGAGTGTTGTGGTTGTTGTGGGTGTTGTGGGTGTTGTGGGTGTTGTGAGTGTTGCGAGTGTTGCGAGTGTTGTGGGTGTTGTGGGTGTTGTGGGTGTTGTGGGTGTTGTGGGTGTTGTGGGTGTTATTGGTTATTGTGGGTGTTATGGGTGTTGTGGGTGTTGTGGGTGCTGGTGGTGCTGTTGGTGTTGTTGGTGTTGTTTGTGTTGCTGGTGTTGTTGGTTTTGTTAGTATTGTTGGTGTTGTTGGTGTTGTTGGTGTTGTTGGTGCTGTTGGTGATGTTGGTGCTGTTGGTGTTGTTGGTGTTGTTGGTGTTGTTGGTGTTGTTGGTGTTGTTGGTGTTGTTCGTGTTGTTGGTGGTGTTGTTGGTGGTGTTGGTGGTGTTGTTGGTGGTGTTGTTGGTGGTGTTGGTGGTGTTGGTGGTGTTGGTGGTGTTGGTGGTGTTGGTGGTGTTGGTGGTGTTGGTGGTGTTGGTGTTGTTGGTGTTGTTGGTGGTGTTGGTGTTGTTCGTAGTGTTGGTAGTGTTGTTGGTATTGTTGGTGTTGTTGGTGTTGTTGGTGGTGTTGTTGGTGTTGTTGGTATTGTGGGTGTTGTGGGTGTTGTGAGTGTTGTGGGTGTTGTGGGTGTTGTGGGTGTTTTTGTGGCTTGTGGATGTTGTGGATGTTGTGGGTGTTGAGAATGTTGTGGGTGTTGTGAATGTTGTGGGTGTTATGGGTGGTGTGGGTGTTGTGGGTGTTGTGGGTGTTGTGGGTGTTGTGGGTGTTGTGGGTGTTGTGGGTGTTGTGGGTGTTGTGGGTGGTGTTTGTGTTGTTGGTTCTTGGTGGTGTTGGTGGGTGATGTTGGTGTTGTTGGTGTTGTTGGTGTTTTTGGTGTTTTTGGTGTTGTTGGTGTTTTTGGTGTTTTTGGTGTTTTTGGTGTTTTTGGTGTTTTTGGTGTTTTTGGTGTTTTTGGTGTTTTTGGTGTTTTTGGTGTTGTTGGTGTTGTTTGTGTTGCTGGTGTTGTTGGTTGTGTTGGTATTGTTGGTGTTGTTGGTGTTGTTGGTGTTGTTGGTGTTGTTGGTGCTGTTGGTGTTGTTGGTGTTGTTGGTGTTGTTGGTGTTGTTGGTGTTGTTGGTGTTGTTGGTGTTGTTGGTGTTGTTGGTGCTGTTGGTATTGTTGGTGTTGTTGGTGTTGTTGGTGTTGTTGGTGTTGTTGGTATTCTTGGTGTTGTTGGTGTTGTTGGTGCTGGTGATGCTGTTGGTGTTGTTGGTGCTGTTGGTATTGTTGGTGTTGTTGGTGTGTTTTGTATTGTTGTGTTATTGGTGTTGTTGGTGTTGTTGGTGTTGTTGGTGTTGTTGGTGTTGTTGGTGTTGTTGGTATTGTTTGTATTGTTGGTGTGTTTGGTATTGTTGGTGTTGTTGGTGTTGGTGGTGCTGTTCGTGTTGTTGGTGTTGTTTGTGTTGTGGGTGTTGTGATCAGCTCGGCTTAAGATTCGTTCGTGTCGAAAAAAAAACAATTGACCGTCGCCGGGATAGGACCGGGCCCCTCTGCGCCAATGTCTGAGGACATACCACTAAGCTAGATCGGCCGATGGTAACCAAGGCTTATTTTCGATACAGTAGCGGGATACAGGCAGCGAAGGTATCCATAGTAACCGAGACTCAATCTCCGGTCGAGTGATTTGGACAGGCGCGACGTAGTTCTTGTATCGTTTTAGGGAATCTGTCATTTTAAGCTTAATGTTTGTATACATGAATACATTTTGGGTGGGTATTAGATGATTTTGAATGCACTTTCCGGCCATGTGATTTGTATCGCTTAGAACACATTTTTTGTTGACGGTACGGCGGTTTGCAAAATTGATGTTGGAAAACATTGGTAATGGGTATGTTCCAGGCCGATTTTAGCACTGAAATATTTCTTTAGAACGTTAATTTGTACATGCATTTTAGAGAGGATGCATAGGCCTACACATTAGCAAAGTTTCATCACTTCACGTCCCATTGGTTCCGAGCAATGATTTTAATCGTGAAAAACTTGATAAAAGCGTAAATTGCAGCTGTTTAGCGATTAACTTTGCACATGCAGATGGACCGACAGTGGATATTTCGTGCCGCTTCTTCCTCTACACATCTGTGTTTTCGGCTTGTCGGTGCGACTTGTGGTTGCCGAAATATCAGCCAGGTATGCAACAATGTTTGGGCGATATTTTCGTAAGCGGCGTTTTCGCTAAATTAGTGCATTGTCAATGGAGGAATCGTC
>JAXIVJ010019383.1:0-15000 GCA_036785665.1 Chirona hameri | reverse complement strand
GCACAAATATTACTGTAATTTACCGCAGTGAAAACTATGAATGTTGTTTTGTTAAAAGTATGCACAACCCCGTCTAACCCCAGCCAATGGTGTAAAGCAGCATTATCTGTGTTGTGAGCTGAGAAGGCCACCAACATGACGTTGAGAAACAATATTATTGCACAATTCGAATCAATACTTGACACTCGTCTTTTGCTGTACCATCCTTGTCAAATGTGCATGTGCCTAAAACATGAATTAACTCATTTAATACCAAGACATCCTTATTCGCCGTACACTGGAACTCACGCGCAGGAGCGTGCTAAAGTACCGGTCAGGGGCAGAACTTTATATCTATTTCGGAGGGCCCGAGCCCCCCCCCCCCCAATGCTGAGCTGAGCCCCCCCCCCAATGGTCCTCCGCCCCCCCCCCCCCATTTTTGCCAAAATTTGTGCACCTCCAAAATTTCCAGGACTACCCGTACAAATTGTTCTGTTTTGAATTTTGCGTATTTCTTCATATCAAGATGTGATCCCATCTTAGGAGTATTCCATCTTAGAAGTATACGAGCATTGTGATTCCATCTGTGACTGTTTTAGATTATGATAATATAATGGGTAAGTTGGTAGCATGGATTCTCTTCTGCTAATAAGACCGTAGGTACAAGGTTCAGGCGTTCAGATTAGCGAATAGCGGTGGGGAGCATGACGAATTAGCGATCGCAGTGCTCTATTTAAATGGTGTTCAATGGAATTTGTTGTAAATTTATTGTTTGCCTGGAATAAGGCTGATAATTAATGCAGCCTTTTTGGCTCCCTGGTATTGCAATATCCTAAATATCCAACATCCGTGCTAAAATAATAGTTTGATACGGAGGAACATCGAGGGGATCGAGCCATCAAAGGGCATCGGGTCATCGTGGCCAGGGGGCCTAGGGGTCCATGTCTCTTCCAGGAGGTTAACCGATGTCGGACTGAGGGGATCCTTGGTTGACCTGATGAGCCCTCGGTCAGCCTGAACGAGCCTCGTTGGACCTGGAGGGAGCTCGGTCGACCTGAGCGGGCACTCCGTCGACTTGAGGGAGTCCTTCGTCCACCTGAGGGGGTTCCAGTCGGCCTAAGGAGCCATTGTTTGGCCTGAGGGTTCCCCTGCCGGCCTGAGGGGGCCTCAGTCAGCCTGACCGGCATGAGGGGCCCTCGGTCGACTAGGAGGGCCCTCGGTCGGCTTGAGGGAACCTCGGCCGGCTTGAGGGGGCCCTTGGTCGACCTGAGGAGGGGGGGGGGGGTGCAGTCGGCCTGACGAACTCTTCTTCGGCCTGAGGGGGCCTCTGTCGGCCTGGAGGGGTCCTCGGTCAGCCTGGATGGGAGCTCGGTTGACCTGAGGGCCCTCGGTCGACTTTAGGGACCCTCGATAGGCGTGAGGGAACCTCGGGTGGCTTGAGGGGGCCTTGGTCGGTCTGAGCTTTTGTTCTGTCTGAGAGGCTCTTTGTCTGGCTGTCGGACCCTTTGTCGGGCAAGTGTGGATTGAGAACTTGCTCTGGCGTGGAATCTGAGTATTTGCGTCGGCGGCAGAGTGTGGGGATGTTTGTGTCCATGTGTAAGTTTGTGGTGCTGGTGGTGCGACAGGTCATGATCCGCAAGGCAGCGTTCTGGACAGTTTGCTATTTTTTTATTTGTTTGGCACATATATCATCAAATAAGAATGCATTATAGTCCAGGATTGGGCGTATCAGGGAAGTATATAACTGGAGGAGAGTGGAGCGGTCTGCGCCCCACTCTCGACCAGAAAAAGACTTCATAATGTTAATTCGTCGCGTACATCTCTACTCAATCATTGAAATGTGGGATGAACGAAAGACGAGTGTCCAGCGTTACTCCCAGATATTTGAATGAGCTGACGAAGGGGATAATTTGATTGATATATTTTAATGGAATGTAGGGTTCCACATATGCAGGTTTTTCGAGAAAATTAGGGATGCAGATTTACTAGCAGAAATTTCCAGATCCCATTGGTCGCACCATACCTTTATATCAATGAGAACTAGTTGTACAATTTTGCTGGCTCGATCGACAATGGAGTGGGAGAGCCACACCACCAGGTCATCAGCGTACATTGGAAATTTGAGACCTTTGTCGATCTTGTTAATATTACTGAAAATGTCATTAATCATGATTAAAAATAGGGTTGGGGAGAGGACCGATCCGGTCCTGATTTTGATTTGGAGAATATGTGTTGCCGCACCTTACATTACAAGTTCTATTGTCTAAAAAGTGTATTATAAATTTGGCGAGTCTACCTCGGATTCCGGCCTTATGGACCTTTACTAAAAGTGCGGTCTTATTGACTCTGTCAAACGCGGCTCTCAAGCCCTGTCTACATGACCTATACACATACTGTGCGAGACCCGATCACCCGACGCTCCGGACCGGGCCGGACCGGTCGGTCCCGTCCCCGCCACGTGATTGGCCGTTCACGTGTGTCCGGTCGGCTACTGCTTGTATGGGACGTGCCACTGGAAGACCCAATGGAAACCTACCGCCTACCGGCCATCCGCCACCACTGGCCACCGCCACCCCCGTCGGCAGGGTGCGACGTCCGGTCTGACTGGCGCCGACCGATCGTCACTGTCACGTGGGATTCAATGAGCATACGGATTGTTTGCACTGCATTGTGCATGCAATTGTTAATCGGATAGTTACAGGTGCTCTGCCACGGGGCGGGGGAGGGAGGACGTGTCCCCCATTCTTGAGCCAGGGGGATTATCCACCACAAATTTCCCTGACAAACAACTAGAAATCAGCTCTCAGCTCTTCCCCGTTCCGTTCAACAAGCTTTGGCTGACGCTCTCCCCCCCCCCCCCCGCTCAACAACTTTTCGGTTTCGGTCACGCTGCCTCCTCCCCCCCCCCCCCCCCCCCCCGCTCATTTAACTTTTCGGTGACGCTGCACCCCTCCCCCCGCTCAACAACTTGTATTGCACGCTCCAATTCCCCCCCCCCCCCCTCCCCGGGCAACAACTTTTCCCTGACGGCGACCACTCGGCTGCCCTCGACCACCCAATTTAAAAGGCGTGGCGGAGCCCCTGGATAGTTACTGGGGTATTTTCCCTAACGCATATTACGACAGGGGGATTTTTGCCCACACTCGTGTCTCAGGAACTATACGACCAATTAAAAAATTCAACAGGCATTCGAGAGCCCTGAAAAGTTGTCAGAGAAATAATATTAAAGGGACATTGCAACCAGGGGCGTCGCCGGCGGGGGGGGGGGGGGGGTCGCGACCCCACACTTTTGAAAACTGGGGGGACCCCCGGGTTTCATGGCAGAAACTGATTAACGAGCAGGCGCAAAGTTCCCACGAGATAATCCGCCAACCTGGCAGAAAAATATGTATATGAGCGGCCCGAACGTAGCCGTGGTTTTCAGAGTCATTTCTTAGCAATTACCTACCCGATGGATGTGTCTGAAAATTTTCGCAAAAATTTGTTCATGTTTTAAAAGTACAGTATGAAAGGTTTGTAATGCTGGGTTCTCGAATTTATCAGCATGGCGCGCCGACGTAAGTACAACCCTGTTTCACTTTGAAGCTAACAGTTAATACAATTAAGTTTTTACTTTGAAAAAAACAATGGAATAATCAAATGCGTACAGTTGGCCTCAGGGGCGCAGCCAGACCTTCTTCAAGGGAGGGGCACGGTATCCCCAGAGGGCCCCCTCGGCCAAAGGGGGCCCAAAGGGCCCCCCCCCAAAAAAAACGCGAAATGGTATCTCCTCGGATTTATGCCTCTATATTTTGCAAGAGTCCTAAATTATCGCAAAAAAAAAACCGTCGGACAGACCCATGTTGAACAGACCCCATGCGTGGATTGACTGATAAGTACGTAGTCTGATACAAAATAATGTGCGGCAACTGACTCCCTTTGGCACCATGTGAAGTATTAACACGCGCACCGACATGGGGTGCGGATATCCGCCCATCAGAGGTTTTCGTAAATATTGGTAAAACGGCGGTGTGTAGCGCCACCAAACTTAGCATAGCTCTTTGGGCATCAATTATCCACATTTTGTGTAATTTTGTATCTCGAGTCATCTCAGGTCAGGTCAACAGGTCCTGTTAAGTGAACTCACCTCCAAGCAAGTTTTTGAAAGTCAGCGGCTCTCGGCTATGCGTAGATTGACTGATAAGTTCTTAGTCTGATCCCCAAAAATGCGGCAACTGATCCCTGTTGGCACCATGATGTGAAGTATTAACACGCGCACCGAATTGGGGGACGGATATCCGTCCCCTGAGGTTTTCGTAAATATTGTAAAACGTCGACACGCAACGCCGCCAAACTAGGCGTAACTCTTTGGGGAACAATCACCCAAATTGTGAGCCATTTTTTATCTCGAGTCATCTCAGGTCAGGTCAACAAGTCACGTTAAGTGATCCCACCTCCAAGCAAGTTTTTGAAAGTTTGTGGTCGTGCCAAAGTGATCGACCGAGCAGTTTGAAACTCACAGGATTCATTTAGGCCATAGCCCATAAGTACCTACAATTCGTATATCTCGAATTTGTAATATCGGTGACCGAAGGTCAATTCAATTTGATAAACTTCATTATAAGTAAATGGAGAAAATAAAAACACGTAGAAATCCAAAGAAAACACTTAAATTTGACCAGTTTGCACCAGGTGCCTACACCATTCTTGTGCCAAATGCAAAGATCCAAGTCACATTTGTGATATGTGACCTCTACGAGGTCAACTCAGGTGACCCAAGAGGTTACGTGTTTTTTTAATTCAATAACTCTTTGCCAAATGAAGGTAAAGTAATGGAGTTATCAACAATATGCTTCGCTCGTCGAGACACGTTGATTGATGTAAAATTTGAACTTGATCTGCCTTGACCTGAGCACAGGACAGGTCAATTTTCGAATATGACCTAACTAGGTCATGATCATCCGATATACCATTCGATGTGTCTCGACAGATAACCACAATGGTGAAAACTCTAAGTATCACTATATCATGTGTATCTCAAAAGTTATTCCCTAAAAACAATTCCGCTATTTTGAGAATGTTTCACGTTCGATGGCCTTCCCTGAGACCCGAGATATTGACCCGAGATCAAATCTGATGAAGCCTGAGTGACAACAAATTCAATTATCTTTCCCACTGGCGGATCCAGCCTCTCTCCGTGGGGGCATCTTTAAAGGTACCCCCATTTTTCCACGCAGATTTGGGCCGGTCGCCTTACTTTGGTATTCGAGCTAAGAAATTCACTTTTCAAAGTCACAAAAAAATGATTTTTTTTGTTCTCCGAATTTTTTTCCTATTTTGGACGGTCAAAAACACAAAATTTCGAATATTCGAGACAGCCATTTTGAAGAAAATGTCATTTATTTTCTTTTGACGTTTTTATTTGCAATTTGCTTCAAAACTCCATTTTCTACGTTTCTTCAAACATTTATCGTTTTCCGCCAAAAATGGCATGACATGGCGTCATTAAAACGTCATTATTTCCCACAATACTGCATCAATTTAATTGGACTTTGGGTGAGAAGACGTAGAATTGATGCAGCAAAATGCACTGAAAGTTTGACGTTGATATCTATCATAGTTTTGAAATTATTGAGAAAATCCGGGAGGGGGCTGATTCTGCCCCCCCCCCCCCCCAGCGGGGTGCGGGTTAAGTGTCACCGGGGCTGCTTGAATTGCATCAGGTGCGCTGTTTTGTCTATCATTGAAAGAAAGGGAAACATACAAACTTAAAATTCAATCACTCGAGAAAAGAAAGGAAAACTTCCGTTTTCATGAAGTTTTCTCCTAACATCATTGTTTTCACGTTCAGTGCAGGGAACGTGCGGGGGGGGGGGCATACTTGTATTGAATACCCCTCTAAGATTCCTGTGGAAGGGGGGAGGGTATTTATCCTTGATGCTCCCTGGATCCGCCAGTACCACCAATAACCGCCAAGGAGAGCCTCTACCAGACACTTACCTAATGGAATTCATTTTCCCATTTTCCAAATTTGTATAAGTAATTGCGAAAGTTGTTTGTCATGCCGCGAAGCGGCGCGAAATTTTCCAGTTGGGGTTGCTTGAATGGCATCAGGTGCGCTGTTTTCTCTATCATTAAAAAAGGGAGACATACAAACTTCAAATTCGATCACTCGAGAGAAAAATACTTCCGTTTTCATGAAGTTTTCTCATAGGATCATTGTTTTTCACGTTCAGTGCAGGGAACGCGCGGGAGGGGGCATACTTGTATTGAATGCCCCTCGCAGATTCCTGTGGAGGGGAGGGGGGGAATTTGTCGCTGATGCCCATTGGACCCACCAGTGCCAACAATTATTGCAAAGGAGAGCCTCTGCCAGGCACTTACCTAATGGAATTCATTTTCCCATTTTCCAAATTTGTATAAGCTATTGCGAAAGTTGTGTCATGCCGCGAAGCGGCGCGAAACTTTTCGGTTTTTGACTGTGGATAGCTGGATTTTGACTGTTGCAAAGACGATTTTACGATAAATTGGGAACGCGCGGGGGGGGGGGGGGCATACTTGTATTGAATGCCCCCCTCCCAGATTCCTGTGGGGGGCATTTTCCCCTGATGCCTCCCCCCTGGATCCGCCAGTAATCTTTCGGACGTTTTTCTTCGCGCGTCGCTACCTCTTTTTGTTCTCGAGATATAGACGGGTTTTGGCAAGGACACCCATTTATGGCCTAAATTTTACATTTGTTGACCTCTGGTGACCTCAATGGCCTAAATGACCTGACCTAAAATAATGACTTAGTACTTTCATTGGACCTTGTTTGTTTCGAGCTATCTAACTTGTTTCTGCTTGTCGCTATACGTTGCATGACTTTTGCAATATTGTAGGGGCGGGTATCCACCCCCCCCCCCTCCCCGTCGGTTCAAACTTGGTGCGAACCCCGTCTGTGCGTGGGTTAACCATTTTAGATGCACGCACAAGGCACCTTGAAGGTCCCAGCAGCAACACAATCAATAAGAGGCAACGCGGAATGTCTGGCCCTCAACATTTTACGTTGTCCCGAATGCTCACGTTTGTGACATATTACATTGGAAACACATAAATTCGAGGTAATTCACAGTCACTAATGTGTAGACTATGAAGTGTGGAGAGGCTTTACGCGAAACGATCTGTCATAAGTTTGGAAAGACTACTTCAGAAAATACGTATAACGTATAAAACTTCCGTTGAAAATGTTAAGCGCTCACGGGATTTTCAAGTAGCTTGTCTTAGTTTATGGCCACTGGCAGATGCAGCAGGGGCGGGGGGGGGGGGGGGGCAAGCTGACATGCCCCAAACCGCCCAAATTCGCCCACAATTTGACATATTTTCTTATTTAAAAAGACAAATTAACCCGCGCCCCGCTGGGGTATTCGGTCGAACACGCTGGGTAGGGGGGGGGGGGGGGCAGATTCTTCCCCTTCGTTATATTCCGAACCAACAACCGCAGCGAGACGCGCAAGGCCGTAATCGAAAGCTCTTAATGAGTCGCATCTAACGTTTACGAGACATTTTCGAAATAAGGTCACATCTCAGGACACGGCCAGGTCAAAAGTCAAAATTAAGGTATTTTAGTTTTGGGGCCATACTTTCCATCCAAAGCCTTAGATTGAGACTATTATCGCACAAAGTACTCTCAAAGATATAATGCATCTCCCGCATTAGGAAAAAGTGCAATTGTAAGCGAAGGTCAAGGTCAAGATCAGGTCACAAAAGGTCACTTTTGGCAAGAGGTCTACGAAGGTTATTTTACACGTAGAATTTGATAGTAGCAGCCATTTTCACAACCTGACACCATATATGGTCAAGGTCAGGTCAGGCATTTATTTGTCTGTATCTGGTCAATAAAAGCCAAAAAAACGAAACTTAAAAAAGTGACGTCATGAGTTACTTATACTTACGGAGCCATAAGTCAATAAAGATATTGCTTTGAAATTTGGTTTGGGTATCGTCCATACTTGGTTCACTCAGATATATTCCGTTTTTCATATCTACAAGAAAGAAAAAATGTGAAAAGTTTTCTGGAAAATTTTATATTTTTATTTTTAGGAGTCAAAGACCCAAACTTTCTCAAATCTGAGATAGCAGTTTTGAAGAGAATGCCATTTCCTTTCTTTTGACGTTTTTCATTTACAATCTGCTTCAAAGCTCGATTGTCTACGATTTGTCAAACATGTATCGTTTTTAGACCAAAAATGGCGTGACATGACGTCATTAAAACGTCATGATCTCCCAAAGTGCTACATCAATTTCATTGAACTTTTGTGAAAAGACGTAGAATTAATGCAGCATAAGGTTCTGTAAGTTGTACGTCGATAACAATCATAGGAGTTGGGCTGAGAGGCCTTCTCCCATTGGGCCGAGGGGCCCTTCGGGCCCCTCGACCCAATGGGGGGGGGGGGGGGGCACGTGCCCCCTGTCCCCCCCCCTGGCTGCGCCCCTGGTTGGCCTAGATAACCTCCAAATAAAATGAATATTTGTTTGAGCTTTGAAGATGTTGACTCAGGAAATGAAGGCACCCTTACCCACGTACCGACGGGGGTCCGCGTTATCTTCGAACTGACGGAGGGGGGGGGGGGGCGAAACCTGTCCCCCTGAGATCTAGAAAGCTACGCAACATAGCGAAAACTGGAAAACAGCGTTGCATATAGCTCATGACAAGCTCCATCGAAAGTTTTCGGTTATTTCATGGTCAGGTCAATATTGAGCTCAACAGACTACAGAGGTCACCGACGGATGAATTTGGATCATATAAAGCTGTATTTGACAAAAATCGTCCTTATTTTGAGAACCTAAAGTGCCAGCGATGCGCGCAAAAAAAAACATTTGAAAAAGGATTGTATTCATTGTTCGTATCATTCCATCAGATATGACCTCAGGTCAATATTAGATGAGAAACCGTTGAACTGGAAACATACTAAAACATAATTCAATGTTTTTTTTTTAAAGAATACCTTTCGACAGAAGCATGGCAAGCATACCGATCTCACCATTGTGTTTGCCACGTCGAACCGCATCGAATGACATGTAGGCCAGTTCGGTTATTTCCAAACACTGACCTTACTTTGGGGTCAGGTCAAGATCACATTTCACATCAATCGATGCGTTTCGACGAGCTAAACGTGATGATAAAAACCCCATTGCTCATCTCGCTTTGTCAAAACGTTATTATAGACAAACTACACATGAACTCAGGGTCACCTGAGTTCACCTCGTAGAGTCGCAGGAAACAAATTGACATGGGCACTTGGCACAGGAATGGCGGATCTGATGACATTTGGCCAAATTTAGTCATTTAGGTACTGTGTATTTATATTTTTATGTTTGCTCCATTCATTTATAAATGGAGAGGTTACAAAATCGACCTGAAGTTAGGTCACCCATATAAACAAATCCGAGATAGCCCTGTAGGTACAAGGACCCGCAGTTGCTATGGTACAAACTAAGGTCCGGCTTATTTTCTCCTCTAACATATGTTTGACAGCGAATTAAGAAACGACCATATATGCATTCAAACCGCATTACTGAGAGCTTCAAATTGATATATTGACGCATTGGCTCATGCCTTATCCATTGGCTGCTTTTAAACAAAAATCCGTTTTTAGCGCTTTCCGGTGGCAAAAAACGGATTTTTGCTTAAAAGGAGCCAATGGATTAGGTGAGCCAATGCGTCAATATATCAATGTAAAGCTCTCAGTAATGCAGCTTCAATGCATATATGGTCGTTTCTTAATTCGCCGTCAAACATACGTTAGAGGAGAAAGAAGCCGGACCTTAGTGTGTACCATAGCAACTGCGGGGGGGGGGGGGCGTACTTATTACCCGAGTAACTAAGTCATGTGAGTTTCAAACTGAACGATCTGTAGCTGTGGCACAATCTCAAATATTTTTGGAGGTGGGGTCACTTGACGCGACCCAGTGACCTGACCTGAAATGAGCAGAGTTAAAATATTTCTCTTTTTCCGTTATTCCGGGAAAATCCCTGGGTCTGGATATCCGCCCCGTCGGTTCTCGTGTCAAAGCATGGCGCAGTAATGCAGATTGCAGTCACGCCATGAGAGGTGAGGGGGTAGGAAGGATACTTCGATCTTGTTTTGAGCGAAACCTATTATACCCATGCAAAACTTTTCGCAGATTTCAGCTCTTCTCTCCGTCAACCTTTTGATGTATCATTTTTTTTCATCTAAGAAAATAAGACCAAAGCAAAATGTTAACAAAATGTGGGGTCATGGCCCCCTGCCCCCTTCCTACACCTGCACCATTGGGTGTAATATGCGGCATCCATAGCAACAACGCAACGCAAAATGCAGCCAATACATTCGGAAAGCAATTAGTTTGAGACCTTTTTGCTTGAAAGCAGGGTTTTTGTGTTTTCTCAGATTGGGAAAGAACACCTGAGAGCCAGTAGCGGATCCAGGGGGGGCCGTAGGGGCTGAAGCCCCCTGCCTTAGGAAACGGCGCCCTCGGGCACCGCGGCGCCGAAGGCGCCGCGACGACGTTCTTGCAAAGCATTTGCCGGCGCCGAAGGCGCTGTAGCGTTCTCGGGAGGCCGCCAGGGCGCCTTTGTGTCTACCGACATAGTCGTAGCACTGTTGAAAGGCAACCTGGCACCCTCAGAAGACAGCTTGCCGCCCTCACAACGCATTATGCCGCTCTCAGAAGGTACATCGCCGCCCTCGGAAGGCATCATGCCGCCCTCGGAATGCATGATGCCGCCCTCGGAAGGCATCATGCCACCCTCGTAAGGCATCATGCCACCCTCGGAAGGCATCATGCCGCCCTCGGAAGTCATCATGCCGCCCTCGGAAGGTATCATGCCGCCCTCGGAAAACATCGTATCGCCCTCGGAAAACATCGTGTCGCCCTCGGAAGACATTTTGCCGCCCTCGGAGTGCATTATGCCGCCCTCGGAAGATGTCTTGTCGCCCTCGGAAGGCATCCTGCCGCCCTAAGAGCGTATGATGCCGCTCTTGGAAGGCTTCATGCCGCCCTCGGAAGACATCTTGCCGCCCTCGGAAGGCATCATGCCCTCCTCAGAATCCAGAGAGCATTATGCCGCCCTCGGAAAGCATCATGCCGCCCTCGGAAAACATCTTGCCGCCCTCGGAAGACATTTTGCCGTTCTCGGATGTGCATTATGCCGAACTCGGAAGATGTTTTGTGGCCCTCGGAAGGCATCTTACCGCCCTCAGAGCACATTACGCCGCCTCTGGAGTGCAATATGCCGCCCTCGGAAGGCATCCTGCTGCCCTCAGAGCGCATTATGTTGCTCTTGGAAGGCATCATGCCGCCTTCGGAGACATATTGCCGCCCATGGAAGACATCTTGCCACCCTCAGAGCTCATAATGCCGCCCTTGGAAAGCATCATGTCGCCCTCGGAAAACATTTTGCCGCCCTCGGAAGACATTTTGCCGCCCTCAGAGTGCAATGTGCCGCCTTCGGAGTTCGGAAGACGTCTTGCCACCTTCGGAAAGCATCTCTTGCTACCCTCGGAAGGTATCATACCGCCCCGGATGGCACGTTGCCGGCCCGAAAGCGATGCGGTGCCCCGGTGCACTCAGAATGGTGGCACCCTGACGCCTTCAGCTTCCCTCCGACGGCGACCGGGCATCCGTGACCTTCGAAACCAATAACACGCTTTTGCCCCCTCCCCACACTCCCGATAGCGCCTTGGATGGCGCCTACGAAGAGGCCTGGACCCCCATGAAATAACCGTGACACTTTTGTAATATGCCTGGCGAGGCGTTGAAGGTGCTGACGTATTGTACCTTTCACACTCGGGGCGCCTAAAAATAGCTTGGATGAATGTCAAATGTCCATGATGTCCACAGCTCCACAGAAACGTTTTCAGTGTCGGTCACCGATTTGTACGCGATTTGGTCCTAAGGACTAAGGTCAAAACGAACCTCCTGCTTTACAAAAATCGGGTCCATTTTGACCTTACTGGTCTCCTTCAAGATCAAATTCAAGGTCAAACGATGGGGAACGCTGTAGCGCCCAAAGTTACCGTCCGATCGCGACAAATTGGTCTCAAACGATTCCTTGTGCCAGTTCCAAGATGACAAGAATGTTCAGAGTTGTGCCCCGTGACCTCCAAGGTCAAACCCCATGACCTTTAATGTCAAATTCGGGGTCAAAGGACAGGATTTTCCCCCGTCCTTTCCATTTCCAGAATGATAAGAATTCTTAGAGTTGTGCCCCGTGACCTTCAAGTTAGCACCCAAAGTTGGGCGCTACAGCGTTCCCCGTCCTTTGACCTTGAAGGTCACGGTAACACATTTACTCTAAGAATGCTTGTCATCCTGGAAATGGGCACGGGGCATCGTTTGAGACCATTTGTGTTGCAATCGGACACAAACTTTGGGCGCTACAGCGTCCCCCGTGCTTTGACATTAAATAAGATTTTACTTTGAATTTTGGTGTGGGTATCGTTCATACTTGGTTATCCAATATATATATATTCCATTTTGTTATATCTTTGAAAATTTATATTTTGTGGGATTTTTCCTAAACAAATCAGTTTGTTGTCCAAAACTAACAAAAATGCAAATCCGAGATAGCCTTTTTGAAGAAAATGACATTTTCTTTCATTTGATTTTTTTGCAATTTGTTTTACAACTCGATTGTCTACGGTTTTTCAAACATTTATCGTTTTTCCACCAAAAATGGCATGACCTGACGTCACTTAAACGTTATTATCTCCTTAACTACTTCACTAATTTGTGACATCAGTTGGGCAAACTACGGGGAGGCGATCTAAATATGGATCGATCAAAAATTAGGTTGTGACGTCATCAAAATGGGCGGAGCATGCCCTTATAAGGAGATCCGACCTAAAAATGTATTTTATTGGTTAGTGCTTGTGCGAGGAACATATTGTATAGGCAAATTACAATTAGTTTTATCATTTATGACCTCTTCCTCGAAATTAAAATATAATAGTACCAAAAAACGTTATATTAATATTTCGATCACAGATCTTCATCAGAAATTATACATTACCAAAACGACAATAATCAGAATACAAGTTTCGACTGCATATTGTTTCCCGCGTTTTTTTTTACACATTTTCGCGCGACATTTCTCGCGAACTTTATTCATACGGGCACAACCTTCTAGAGGATACATCAACTTCGGTCTGCATAAATAGTCGACATCATCTCGCATATATATCACAGCATCACCTATTAACAAACAAACATTCAAGCCCATATCTAACAACATGCATAAATATACAATAAAACGGGGGGAAAAATACAATGTTGCCAAACCTAAAAAGATGTATCTACACGAACAATGCCATCGCAAAAGGGCGGAAGTGTTGAATTTTACATGATTGGCCACGATGACATATTGGAGTTCAGCTTTGGTTGTTCCTTTCTAATAAAAATAGACTCTGCGATTTTTCGGTCCGGGTGGTCCTTAGCTCTGTAAAGCACTTGAACTTGAATGGGTGTAGGGGTGTGCCCCGCTTCAGGATGAGCCATCTTGAAATGGTCCCCCATCGGTGTATCATCCTTCCTGCCTACCATGTCTCGGACATGTTCATTAAATCTTAGTCTCAGCGGGCGTTTGGTTTCTCCTATATAATTTGCGTCACAGAGCTTGCACCTAAGCTTATACACAACATTTTGTATGTGTGCACTGTCCTCTAAACCCACTCTTGCATAAATTACATCTATTTCCCCCCGGGCAGCGAGGCGGCGTGAAAGCTGAGCGCACTAACCGACTTTTCAACTTATTTTCGTTTCTCCAAGCTAGCCTAACGTTTGAGCCCGATCTTTTCACCACCTTTTTTACTTTGCAAAGCAAATTTTCGTCAATATATGGTAGCGTTAAGTACCCATCCTCCCCCGCTGTCCGTTTCCGCCTGTGTCTAGCGCCTCTGGACAGGCGAACCTCCCTGAAGAGCCTTTTCAGTAGTTTCAGTGAATACCCATTCCCTAAAAGTAAGGTGTGAATTTTATCTACGCTACCATCCTCTTTTTCTTTGCTAGATGAATTGTTCAAGGCTCTATGAAACATATTCCTGATCATATTGTGCTTGGTAGCTGTAGGGTGAGCTGATGAAGCATGCAAGACGATCCCTGAGTTTGTCGGCTTAATGTAGAGCTCCGTCTCCAGTTTACGCTGTCCTGTCACGGAAGTAGTGATTGTTACACAAGTGTCCAAGAAAGGGACCCTTGTGAAGAAAGGGAGCTTGGAGAAACGAGAATAAGTTGAAAAGTCAGTTAGTGCGCTCAGCTTTCACGCCGCCTCGCTGCCCGGGGGGAAATAGATGCAATTTATGCAAGAGTGGGTTTAGAGGACAGTGCACACATAAAAATGTTGTGTATAAGCTTAGGTGCAAGCTCTGTGACGCAAATTATATAGGAGAAACCAAACGCCCGCTGAGACTAAGATTTAATGAACATGTCCGAGACATGGTAGGCAGGAAGGATGATACACCGATGGGGGACCATTTCAAGATGGCTCATCCTGAAGCGGGGCACACCCCTACACCCATTCAAGTTCAAGTGCTTTACAGAGCTAAGGACCACCCGGACCGAAAAATCGCAGAGTCTATTTTTATTAGAAAGGAACAACCAAAGCTGAACTCCAATGTGTCATCGTGGCCAATCATGTAAAATTCAACACTTCCGCCCTTTTGCGATGGCATTGTTCGTGTAGATACATCTTTTTAGGTTTGGCAACATTGTATTTTTTTCCCCGTTTTATTGTATATTTATGCATGTTGTTAGATATGGGCTTGAATGTTTGTTTGTTAATAGGTGATGCTGTGATATATATGCGAGATGATGTCGACTATTTATGCAGACCGAAGTTGATGTATCCTCTAGAAGGTTGTGCCCGTATGAATAAAGTTCGCGAGAAATGTCGCGCGAAAATGTGTAAAAAAACGCGGGAAACAATATGCAGTCGAAACTTGTATTCTGATTATTGTCGTTTTGGTAATGTATAATTTCTGATGAAGATCTGTGATCGAAATATTAATATAACGTTTTTTGGTA
>JAXIVJ010019382.1:5000-19770 GCA_036785665.1 Chirona hameri | reverse complement strand
ACAGGATAAGCCAAGTTTATTTTGGATTAGCGATAGAAGCTATTATGCTAAAGAGTGTCAACTATTTGTATGCATACATAATACAGATGAAGAAGATTACGTGTTTTTGTAGTGGAGATGTAGAGATGAGAGCTGTAGAGATGCTGTAGTACCAGCTGTGCGTCACCTGCCACCCATTCGCGTGTCACCGAATGTGTCACAGTCCTGGGAGGGGGGGGGGGGGCTGGTATCAGACGTCAGGGGCGCCCCGTGGCTGGGGAGAGGACGGTGACGGCGGTCAGCGACAGTAAGGGTGGCCGGACAGCGTGACCTGGGTATGTGTGCTGACCCGTGACCCGTGACCTGTGTATGCACTGATCCGTGACCTGTGTATGTGTACTGACCCGTGACCTGTGTTTGTGTGCTGTCCCGTGACCTGTGTAGGCGTGCTGACCCGTGATCTGTGTATGCACTGATCCGTGACCTGTGTATATGTACTGACCGGTGACCTGTATATGCGTGCTGACCCGTGACCTGTGTATACACTGACCCGTGACCTGTGTGTGTGTGCTGACCCGTGACCTGTGTTTGTGTGCTGACCCGTGACCTGTGTTTATGCTGAGCCGTGACCTGTGTATGTGTACTGACTCGTGACCTGTGTATGTGTACTGACCTGTGACCTGTGTATGTGTGCTGACCCGTGACCTGTGTATGCGTGCTGACCCGTGGCCTGTGTATGCGTGCTGACCCGTGACCTGTGTATGTGTGCTGACCCGTGACCTGTGTTTGTATGCTGACCCGTGACCTGTGTATGCGTGCTGACCCGTGACCTGTGTTTATGCTGAGCCGTGACCTGTGTATATGTACTGACCCGTGACCTGTGTATATGTGCTGACCCGTGACCTGGGTATGTGTGCTGAGCCGTGACCCGTGACCTGTCTATATGCTGACCTGTGACCCGTGACCTGTGCATGTGTTTACCTGAGAGAAGCTGACCTAGTGATGCGTTTCTCTCGCTGTTGCAGCGGCGGCCAGGGCGGTCCCCCCAGCTCCGGCTACGTGTCGCCCGTATGAGGACCGACGGGCACCTCTGACCTGACCTTGACCCGACACCGCGGCAGGGCGCACCCACCGGTCACAGGTGAGCAGCCAGCAACGTTTGCATCACTTGATATGAGCAGTAGGCATATTACACGGAAATACAAATGTGCCTAGTATTGTGGATTCGGGCTTACAGATACAGATACAGATACAGATATGTATTTCGGAACCTCCATAATATGGCTTTTGTGGAATCCACGTCATTACATTAATAATACACAATAGGATAAAAACAGTAAAACATACAGTGATGAAAAATACACACGGTAAAACAGAACACGCGGCAAAAAGAGTGGCAGGTGGCAACATAGGCCGCTCCCAGCCGCAGACACCGATCGCAATCTACGGTAAAATTCACGATTGACTATCGCCTAGCCTCCAGCGTAAGGTCGTTCCAGGCGCTCGTGGCTCGGTACACAAAGCTTCGCCGGGCGAATTCTGTCCGCACGCGGGGCAGCTCGAAGTGGCCGGCTTCAGTGCCGCGCGTGCGGCGAGCGGATACATCGGCGCGCCGCAACAATCGCTGTCGCAATAGTTCGGAGGCACTGGTGGATGTTGTGAGGTGGCGCATTGTGGCAATATCGCGTTCGGTGATCATTTTCATCAACATTGGGCCACCCCAGTTCACGCAATGACGGACTGACATGGTCACGCCTGCCAAGTCCGGTCACGATGCGGACACCGAAGTTGATTCCCTTTTGTACACGCAGCTTCTGTGCTGCGGAACAGTTTCCCCACACCGTTATACAATAACGTATGTGGGGGAAGACGAGTGCCTCTATCAACAGCTGTCTGATGCATTTTGGGAGCTTATGTCTGATTCGCGCCAGACCCACCAGTACACAGTAGCAGCGCTGCACAACAGACGTAATGTGACAGTTCCATGTCAGATGTGAGTCGATGACGACACCAAGCACCTTGACGCTTTGTGAGGGCAAAATTTCATCATTACCAAAATGAACAGAGAAGTCTGAGATGACTTTTTGACGGCGAGATCTCAGGAGGAGCATCTTTGTTTTTGCCGGATTAATTTTTAGACGGTTCTGTGTGAACCACTGCAAAGCTATGTCAAGAGAGCTTTCAACACGATTTTTCAGATCATGAACATTTGATGGGAAGTCAGCGTCAATGAACTGGGCATCGTCAGCATACATCACGATCCTCCCGAATGGAAGATGCTGCGGCAAATCGTTGGTGAAGAGTAAAAACAGTACAGGCCCTAAAATGGACCCCTGGACCACCCCGTGCGTCACCTCCAGGGCACCACTACAGCCACCCCGCACAGTCTGGGTACGACCCCGCAGCCAGGCCGCGAACCATTCACGCTGGACACCATACCACTCTAGCTTGTCCAGGAGACGACCATGCTCGACACTGTCAAAGGCCTTAGACGTGTCAGTTGTGACGAGTGACGTCATCATGCCTTTATCAATGGTGTCTGTTGCATACGTGACAGTGTCGAGCAGGGCCGCCTCTGTGGACAGTCCCGGCCGGAAACCGTACTGATGAGGACACAGTATATGGTGGGTCGTCAGGTAATCCATCAATTGGGTGCTCACACAACTTCGCCACAACAGGGAGAACAGAAATCGGGCGATAGTTGTTGGGGTCCGTAGTTTCACCCTTTTTATGGAGAGCCGTAACGGTAGCAGCCTTCCACTGGTCGGGCATGTCACAATTCATGATACAGGAATTTACGAGCCTCAGCAAGTGCGGTCCCACCACTGGAAAGGTCATTTTCAGCATATGGACGGTTATGCCGTCAGGGCCGCAGGCGCGAGACATACCCATGCGCTTCAGCGCTGCCGAGAGTTCCGGAAGGGTCGCAGGATACGGCACAAACGACCCGGCACACACACGGGGTGGGCGGGGCGACAGCGTCCCTCCAGCGTCGCTCTCCGCCAGCGCGTGCGCCACGTCGGAGCCGACTGACGTGAAGAACCGATTCAGTCGGTCCGGCCACTCAGGATCCGCCGGTGCTGCACTGGCTGTCCTCGGCTGCGCCTTCCCAGACGAGACCAGGAACTGCCTGATGTTTTTCCAGGTCTTTGGACGGGAGTGCTTGTAGGTAGACGCGTAGTAAGAGGTGCACGCGCGGTTGATGGCAACCTTTACGGCGTTCCGACTTTCACGGAACTCTCTTTCGGTGGCGTCACATGGAATGAGGTCCTTGTCAGTCCGTGCCTGGTCCCGAGCTGCCATGGCCTCCCGCACCGAATCGTCATCCAGCCATGGACACGGTCTGTGTTTCACCTTGATGGTCCGCATAGGCATGTGCTGATTTATGATCGGATCCCATACAGCGATGAAGCTGTTCCACATGTCGGTGGTGGAGTCAGCTGCTTCATAGACCTGTTTCCAGTCGGCTTGGAGGAGGTCGAGACAGAGGGCGTCCTTGTTGACGCGTTGTGTGGACCTCACGGTGATGATGTCGGGACTGCGACGTGCCTTGATATCGGTGACGGCCACAGTGATAAGGTCGTGGTCGCTGATGTTGCACGGCGTCACTCGGGCGGCTGATGTCAGGTCCGGTCGGTTTGTTGTCACGTGGTCGATCAGCGTAGGTCTCGGACCAGGCCGGGTCGGCTCCGTGATCAGCTGAGTAACGACAGGTCGCTAAGCTGCTATGCGTAAGACGATACACCTGGCTTCTCAGGGTGAAGAAGGTCGAAGTTGAGGTCTCCAAGTGCGAAGGTTGGTCGGTCATGCGACAGAACGTGCGTGAGCTGGTGGCGGAGGTCGTCGATGGCTGGCGTAGACGGACCAGATGGAGGGCGATACACTGCGCCGACGATGATGGTGGATTGGCTGATGATCTGCAGCCAGAGTGCTTCGAGTGTCGAGTTGACAGTGGGCACCCGCAGCTTCTCGGCCCTCAGTGTGCTGCGGTGGACGATGGCAACCCCGCCTCCCGTCTTCCTGGTCCGTCGATCTAGACGGCTGATGGTGTAGCCGGGGAACAGCAGCATGCTGGTGTCAACTGCATTGGTCAGCCATGTCTCGCTGAGACAAAGCACGTCCAACTGCTCCCGCAGCAGCAGATGGTTGACCTCGTCTAGATGCGCTGTCAGAGAACGCACATTCAGGTGGTCAACCTTCAGTGCACACGATGAGGCCAAGGCCGCACGGTTCACAGCCTGCTGCGTCTGTCGCATCGTCAGGCGGGGCGGCTGCAGAAGATGTCTGTGTCGTCTTGATGATGCCGCTGGTGCCCCCTCATAGACCGGCGTAGCAAGCCGGCCGCAGTCAGCGCCCGGCTCCGGCTTCGCGGCGGCACCAGGTGGCAGTAGTGGCGCGTGGTCAGCGGAATAGATGTCGCTGCCGCTCGAAGAACACGACCCGAGCGGGTCACGGCCGCGCCGCGCCACAGCGGCCGCCCGGCCCTGCGTCAGCGGCGCGGGCGGAGCCAGGCAGAGCGCAGACGGGGGACGCGTCTCGCATCCACTCGGCCGCGCACAGCCGCGGCTACCGCGGTGCCGTCGAAACTGGACACGCCGTCCTGCGCGACGGCCGCGATGCGTTCCTCTTCTGACCGGGCGGGACGAGCCATCAGCAAGCTCCGAACGAGGCACGGCCGCTCCCTCCGCCCACGGTCTGACGCCGCCCCCGCCCAGCCAGGCAGGCCGCAGCAGCGGCGGCCGCTCGCCCAGCTCCGACAGGGCAGTCCGCCGATCCAGGTATCGGTAGATGGCGGTCGGCAGCCCTGATTGGCTGGGACGGCCATACCTCTTCCGGAAGCGGTAGAACTCCGGGTCACCGAGCGTGACCCCTCCCATTGAGCGCTCACCGGCATCAACAAACACAAAAACGATCGAAAGTGATTTTAAACGTCACGTTAGAGTCTCAGATGGTCACTCACTCGGTTCTGGCACAACTCAGCACTGTCTCTGCCCACGCTCTCCGCGAGGTGTAGCGTAGAACCGCTACAAACACGAGTTAAAAACGGAGCGTCACAGAAGGCGGCCGCCCTAGTCAGGCGCTCGAGCTTATGAAACATTCCCTGCTACTATTCAGCGATTAGCCGTTTTCACGAAGGATTTTGCTTTTAGGGCGGTTGGGGCGTTTGGGGCGTTTGGGGCGTTTGGGGCGATTGGGGCGATTGGGGCGGTTGGGGCGATTTGGGAGATTGGGGCGTTTGGGGTAAATGGGTCTATAGCTTGTAAAAACACGACTTTTTCCGGTGATTTTTGGTATCAATCACAATTGTATGAAGTAATGCATAAGTATATGCTCTTACAATCCAATATTTACCGTTAGTTTGCTTTGAATATTCACATTGATGAGCAAATCTGGCAATTTTGGGTTGTGTTAGTTCCTTTTACAAAACATACCGAAAACGCCCCAAAAGAGACTAGTATACTGATAATCAGCTTTGATTAAATCAAATACGCAATTGACAGTTAGTTAAGGCAAAACTGAAGATATTAATGGCCAAGAAATATAACTTTATGATGAAAAACGCAATCAAATGTCAAAAGCATAGACAGACCTTAATCCAACGTCGCTCCGTCCCGCTGAGATCGTCCAATTGAGAGCGGTAACTTCGTTGGTTTCCGAAAACCCTTACGCATTTCGAATAACATCAAATGTTTTTGATTTGATTAATTGATTAATTGATGAATCTCACAAAATGCTGAAAAGACCTCAATTTCATTTAATGGGTTTATAAGTGCCCTTTGACACTTATAAACCCATGAAACATGCGGGCTTTCTGCAGCCACTGGTACTGAAAACTCAAAAATGGCTGCTCTAGATCGAACGGACGCCATTTCTGGGTGCAGACCACGGCTCTGCGCATGCGCACCGTGACGTCAGGCGACCGGCCGGCTGGTCGCCATGGTGACCAGCTGGCCGGCGCCGGAGCCACGTGTGCAATGTGACGTCAGGCGACCAGCCGTCCTGTCGCCATGGTGACCGGGCGGCGGCGCCTGCGCAGAGCCAGCGCAGAGCAGGAGCCAGCATTCCCGTCATCTTACAACAAATGATCAAAACGAAATCGCTAATTATCATTAATCCTTGCTTTCAAAAGTTAATGTCTGAAAATATGGATGGACTAATTCATCTAGTTTTCATTGAAATAAGCTATTATTCCTGAAAACCATGTCGTTGCAAAATATGACCATTTCCCGAACCAGCCACTTCCGGGTTTCGAGCAAGATGGCGTCGCACAAACACCCCAGCCGTCTGGCAACACCAAAGCTAGTTTAAGATGAAATTATTAATTTAAAGTAAACTATGGTGTTATCATTAAAATGGAATTTCCAGAAAAATGCATTAATTCATAAAGTTGCAATTGATACCAAAAATCACCTGGAAAAGCGTGTTCTTACGAGCTATAGATCCATTTACCCCAAACGCCCCAATCGCCCCAAACGCCCCAATCGCCCCAAAGGCAAAATCCTTCGTGAAAACGGCTATTAGCCGTTTTCACGAAGGATTTTGCGTTTGGGGCGATTGTGGCGTTTGGGGCGTTTGGGGTAAATGGGTCTATAGCTCGTACGAACACGGCTTTTCCAGGTAATTTTTGGTATCAATCGCAACTTTATGAATTAATGCATTTTTTCTGGAAATTACATTTTAGTGTTAACACCATAATATGACACCATAGCCTGTCTAATCCGGCCTGGTCCCAGTTCTTTCCGTCAACCGGTCCGGCCTGTGAACGCAAAATCCAAATATCTCCGTCATTTCGTCTAGTACGCCGGTCGTCATCCCCAAATCACACCACTGTTCCCGCCACTGTTCCCCACTGTTCCCGCCTTTGAGTTTGTCCCGTCCAGACCGTCTGGTTCCAGTCCCGCCCTCATCCGGTCTGTTTCGGCCGGTCCCTGTCCAGTTCCCGTCCCGTCCCGGTCCGGACCCCACGCGTTCCGGTCTTGCGCCGGCACGCACTGCTGCTCCACCTCCACAAATTAATCCTGCCAATTACTTAGCGAGATCGACACGCCGGATAGCGCCGGTTCAACACGCCGGATAGCGCCGGTTCAACACCGGCTGACGAGTTTGGCCGCCTGCCGGGTACGACTGAGCAGTCTGGCGGCTCTCAACACGTGCCGTTGCCGGTCGGGGTGGGGAATAATAGGGGTTGGGAAGACACAAGCGGGGACTGCAGGGGGATTCGATTCTGAGGGGCACTGGCGGATCCAGAACGGCCAAAAATCGGTTTGGAGGGGCCAAAGTTTTTTCAGACTTTTTAAGTCTGACAAGATTCAAACAACGCATCAGAATTCGCTTTCCTGTGCATTAAACATTAATTTGTAAACCAAGTTTACTCTGTACAAGTTCTTTAAGTTTTCTGTACAATCAGGAAATATGTCAGCTTTCGGCCAATTTCAGTCGTTTTGGGGCGATGGCTCCGATGGCCTCTCCTAAGAGGGATCGGAGACATCAGCGGCCAGGACTATAGCACACTCCATCCAGGACGTTGGTCTTATTTTCCCAGCCAGGACAGGACGGTGGTCGGTCAGGGCAAAATGGCGGTCCGGTCCACCAAGTCAGGACAGGGTGGCGGTCGGTCAGGGCAAAACGGCGGTCCGGTCCACCAAGTCAGGACAGGATGGTGGTCGGGCATGGCAAAACGGCGGTCCGGTCCACCAAGTCAGGACAGGATGGTGGTTGGGGAGGGAAAGACGGCGGTCCGGTCCACCAAGTCAGGACAGGATGGTGGTCGGGCATGGCAAAACGGCGGTCCAGTCCACCAAGTCAGGACAGGATGGTGGTCGGGGAGGGCAAAACGGCGGTCCGGTCCACCAAGTCAGGACAGGATGGTGGTCGGGCATGGCAAAACGGCGGGCCGGTCCACCAAGTCAGGACAGGATGGTGGTCGGGCAGGGCAAAACGGCGGTCCGGTCCACCAAGTCAGGACAGGATGGTGGTCGGGCAGGGCAAAACGGCGGTCCGGTCCACCAAGTCAGGACAGGATGGTGGTCGGGCAGGGCAAAACGGCGGTCCGGTCCACCAAGTCAGGACAGGATGGTGGTCGGGCAGGGCAAAACGGCGGTCCGGTCCACCAAGTCAGGACAGGGTGGCGGTCGGGCAGGGCAAAACGGCGGTCCGGTCCATCAAGTCAGGACAGGGTGGCGGTCGGGCAGGGCAAAACGGCGGTCCGGTCCACCAAGTCAGGACAGGATGGTGGTCGGGCAGGGCAAAACGGCGGTCCGGTCCACCAAGTCAGGACAGGATGGTGGTCGGGCAGGGCAAAACGGCGGTCCGGTCCACCAAGTCAGGACAGGATGGTGGTCGGGCAGGGCAAAACGGCGGTCCGGTCCACCAAGTCAGGACAGGGTGGCGGTCGGGCAGGGCGACGGTCGGTCAGGGTAGCTGACAGGGTGGTGGTCGGTAAGGGCAGCTGACAGGGTGGCGGTCGGTCAGGGCAGCTGACAGGGTGGCGGTCTCCAGTCTTCCCAGACAGGGCAGCACGGCGGTCGGCCAGGGCATGGTGGCGCACATCAGGATAACTCGGTAATATGGGCGCCCGATATTATTTTCTCCGGGAAAAATGTCATGGTAGGCTCACCTGTGAACGGATTTCGAAACATCAAACACCGTTCAAAAGGTAACTGTCCCGTGCATCCGATGATTGGTATGGTAAGAGTCCCAGAAAATCAGGGGCGTCACTAGGAGTGATAAAATGGGTGGGATTTGTTTCGCCTATGTCGTTCATGATAAATCGTACAAAGGCCTTAAAGATAGTGATGGACAAGCAATTTTGTGATCAGGAAGTATATTGGATAAGACATTGTCATAGACATTTCGTCATTGTGTGTACCGTGGCGGATGCAGGAAGTATGACAGATAACCTACTGCCATCTAAATTATCTTCATTTTACTCAGTGGCGAAACAAGCGAAAATGGCAATGGGTACTTATATGTGCGAAGTCGCTAAGCCGTGGATTTTTCCGTTTTATCGCGAATTAGACCAAAATATTTGCACACCTCTCGTATGTGTTATGAGCAACTTTAATCATACCTACCCACTGCAACTTTTAATTACATCTGCATACTTACTGCGTAATCACTGCGTTAGTAGGCATAGCTGCCACAGTAAAGAGTAATATAGTAAGTATTTTTTACATTAACGTTAATATTCTTATATGCAGAGGCGGTTCCAAGAGGGCAAAAAGGGGGATCCGTAGTATATAGGTAATCAAAGACGTTACCACTTGGCGTGATTATGATGCTCTTATTCACACCAATGGCAATGCCAATTGTTCAATCTCGCTGCCCCATCCCTATTATTCACACCAATGGCAATGCCAATTGTTCAATCTCGCTGCCCTCCCCCTGCCCATACATCCCTATTATTCACACCAATGACTGCCCCAATTGTTCAATCTCGCTGCCCCATCCCTATTATTCACACCAATGGCAATGCCAATTGTTCAATCTCGCTGCCCTCCCCCTGCCCCCCATCCCTATTATTCACACCAATGGCAATGCCAATTGTTCAATCTCGCTGCCCTCCCCCTGCCCATACATCCCTATTATTCACACCCATGGCAATGCCAATTGTTCAATCTCGCTGCCCCATCCCTATTATTCACACCAATGGCAATGCCAATTGTTCAATCTCGCTGCCCCATCCCTATTGTTCACACCCATGGCAATGCCAATTGTTCAATCTCGCTGCCCCATCCCTATTATTCACACCAATGGCAATGCCAATTGTTCAATCTCGCTGCCCCATCCCTATTATTCACACCAATGACTGCCCCAATTGTTCAATCTCGCTGCCCCATCCCTATTATTCACACCAATGACAATGCAAATTGTTCAATCTCGCTGCCCCATCCCTATTATTCACACCAATGACAATGCAAATTGTTCAATCTCGCTGCCCTCCCCCTGCCCATACATCCCTATTATTCACACCAATGACAATGCCAATTGTTCAATCTCGCTGCCCCATCCCTATTATTCACACCAATGACAATGCCAATTGTTCAATCTCGCTGCCCCATCCCTATTATTCACACCAATGACAATGCCAATTGTTCAATCTCGCTGCCCCATCCCTATTATTCACACCAATGGCAATGCCAATGGTTCAATCTCGCTGCCCTCCCCCTGCCCATACATCCCTCTTATTCACACCAATGGCAATGCCAATGGTTCAATCTCGCTGCCCTCCCCCTGCCCATACATCCCTCTTATTCACACCAATGGCAATGCCAATGGTTCAATCTCGCTGCCCTCCCCCTGCCCATACATCCCTATTATTCACACCAATGGCAATGCCAATTGTTCAATCTCGCTGCCCCATCCCTATTATTCACACCAATGGCAATGCCAATGGTTCAATCTCGCTGCCCCATCCCTATTATTCACACCAATGGCAATGCCAATGGTTCAATCTCGCTGCCCCATCCCTATTATTCACACCCATGGCAATGCCAATTGTTCAATCTCGCTGCCCCATCCCTATTATTCACACCAATGGCAATGCCAATTGTTCAATCTCGCTGCCCCCATCCCTATTATTCACACCAATGGCAATGCCAATTGTTCAATCTCGCTGCCCCATCCCTATTATTCACACCAATGACAATGCCAATTGTTCAATCTCGCTGCCCCATCCCTATTATTCACACCAATGACAATGCCAATTGTTCAATCTCGCTGCCCTCCCTCTGCCCATACATCCCTATTATTCACACCAATGGCAATGCCAATTGTTCAATCTCGCTGCCCCATCCCTATTATTCACACCAATGGCAATGCCAATTGTTCAATCTCGCTGCCCCATCCCTATTATTCACACCAATGACAATGCCAATTGTTCAATCTCGCTGCCCCATCCCTATTATTCACACCAATGACAATGCCAATTGTTCAATCTCGCTGCCCTCCCCCTGCCCATACATCCCTATTATTCACACCAATGACAATGCCAATTGTTCAATCTCGCTGCCCCATCCCTATTATTCACACCAATGACAATGCCAATTGTTCAATCTCGCTGCCCTCCCCCTGCCCATACATCCCTATTATTCACACCAATGGCAATGCCAATTGTTCAATCTCGCTGCCCCATCCCTATTATTCACACCAATGGCAATGCCAATGGTTCAATCTCGCTGCCCCATCCCTATTATTCACACCCATGGCAATGCCAATTGTTCAATCTCGCTGCCCCATCCCTATTATTCACACCAATGGCAATGCCAATTGTTCAATCTCGCTGCCCCATCCCTATTGTTCACACCCATGGCAATGCCAATGGTTCAATCTCGATGCCCCATCCCTCTTATTCACACCAATGACAATGCCAATTGTTCAATCTCGCTGCCCTCCCTCTGCCCATACATCCCTATTATTCACACCAATGGCAATGCCAATTGTTCAATCTCGCTGCCCCATCCCTATTATTCACACCAATGGCAATGCCAATTGTTCAATCTCGCTGCCCCATCCCTATTATTCACACCAATGGCAATGCCAATTGTTCAATCTCGCTGCCCCATCCCTATTATTCACACCAATGGCAATGCCAATTGTTCAATCTCGCTGCCCCATCCCTATTATTCACACCAATGACAATGCCAATTGTTCAATCTCGCTGCCCTCCCCCTGCCCATACATCCCTATTATTCACACCAATGACAATGCCAATTGTTCAATCTCGCTGCCCCATCCCTATTATTCACACCAATGACAATGCCAATTGTTCAATCTCGCTGCCCTCCCCCTGCCCATACATCCCTATTATTCACACCAATGGCAATGCCAATTGTTCAATCTCGCTGCCCCATCCCTATTATTCACACCAATGGCAATGCCAATGGTTCAATCTCGCTGCCCCATCCCTATTATTCACACCCATGGCAATGCCAATTGTTCAATCTCGCTGCCCCATCCCTATTATTCACACCAATGGCAATGCCAATTGTTCAATCTCGCTGCCCCATCCCTATTATTCACACCCATGGCAATGCCAATGGTTCAATCTCGCTGCCCCATCCCTCTTATTCACACCAATGACTGCCAATTGTTCAATCTCGCTGCCCCATCCCTCTTATTCACACCAATGACTGCCAATTGTTCAATCTCGCTGCCCCATCCCTATTATTCACACCAATGGCAATGCCAATGGTTCAATCTCGCTGCCCCATCCCTATTATTCACACCAATGGCAATGCCAATTGTTCAATCTCGCTGCCCCATCCCTATTATTCACACCAATGGCAATGCCAATTGTTCAATCTCGCTGCCCCATCCCTATTATTCACACCAATGGCAATGCCAATTGTTCAATCTCGCTGCCCCATCCCTATTATTCACACCAATGGCAATGCCAATTGTTCAATCTCGCTGCCCCATCCCTATTATTCACACCAATGGCAATGCCAATTGTTCAATCTCGCTGCCCCATCCCTATTATTCACACCAATGGCAATGCCAATTGTTCAATCTCGCTGCCCCATCCCTATTATTCACACCAATGACAATGCAAATTGTTCAATCTCGCTGCCCTCCCCCTGCCCATACATCCCTCTTATTCACACCAATGGCAATGCCAATTGTTCAATCTCGCTGCCCTCCCCTGCCCATACATCCCTCTTATTCACACCAATGACTGCCCCAATTGTTCAATCTCGCTGCCCTCCCCCTGCCCATACATCCCTCTTATTCACACCAATGACTGCCAATTGTTCAATCTCGCTGCCCTCCCCCTGCCCCCCATCCCTCTTATTCACACCAATGACTGCCAATTGTTCAATCTCGCTGCCCTCCCCCTGCCCATACATCCCTATTATTCACACCAATGACTGCCCCAATTGTTCAATCTCGCTGCCCTCCCCCTGCCCATACATCCCTATTATTCACACCAATGACTGCCCCAATTGTTCAATCTCGCTGCCCTCCCCCTGCCCCCCATCCCTCTTATTCACACCAATGACTGCCAATTGTTCAATCTCGCTGCCCTCCCCCTGCCCATACATCCCTATTATTCACACCAATGACTGCCCCAATTGTTCAATCTCGCTGCCCTCCCCCTGCCCATACATCCCTCTTATTCACACCAATGACTGCCCCAATTGTTCAATCTCGCTGCCCTCCCCCTGCCCATACATCCCTCTTATTCACACCAATGACTGCCCCAATGGTTCAATCTCGCTGCCCTCCCCCTGCCCATACATCCCTATTATTCACACCAATGGCAATGCCAATTGTTCAATCTCGCTGCCCTCCCCCTGCCCATACATCCCTATTATTCACACCAA
This sequence comes from Chirona hameri, assembly GCA_036785665.1. Classification (NCBI taxonomy): domain Eukaryota; kingdom Metazoa; phylum Arthropoda; class Thecostraca; order Balanomorpha; family Balanidae; genus Chirona; species Chirona hameri. The sequence goes on along the minus strand of JAXIVJ010019382.1, from coordinate 6,466 downwards.
TGACTGCCCCAATTGTTCAATCTCGCTGCCCTCCCCCTGCCCCCCATCCCTCTTATTCACACCAATGACTGCCCCAATGGTTCAATCTCGCTGCCCTCCCCCTGCCCATACATCCCTATTATTCACACCAATGGCAATGCCAATTGTTCAATCTCGCTGCCCTCCCCCTGCCCCCCCATCCCTCTTATTCACACCGATGACTGCCAATTGTTCAATCTCGCTGCTTACCCCCTGCCCCCATCCCTCTTATTCACACCAATGACTGCCAATTGTTCAATCTCGCTGCCCTCCCCCTGCCCATGCATCCCTATTATTCACACCAATGACTGCCAATTGTTCAATCTCGCTGCCCTCCCCCTGCCCATACATCCCTCTTATTCACACCAATGACTGCCAATTGTTCAATCTCGCTGCCCTCCCCCTGCCCATACATCCCTCTTATTCACACCAATGACTGCCCCAATTGTTCAATCTCGCTGCCCTCCCCCTGCCCATACATCCCTCTTATTCACACCAATGACTGCCAATTGTTCAATCTCGCTGCCCTCCCCCTGCCCCCCATCCCTCTTATTCACACCAATGACTGCCAATTGTTCAATCTCGCTGCCCTCCCCCTGCCCATACATCCCTATTATTCACACCAATGACTGCCAATTGTTCAATCTCGCTGCCCTCCCCCTGCCCATACATCCCTATTATTCACACCAATGACTGCCCCAATTGTTCAATCTCGCTGCCCTCCCCCTGCCCATACATCCCTATTATTCACACCAATGACTGCCAATTGTTCAATCTCGCGCTGCCCTCCCCTGCCATACATCCCTATTATTCACACCAATGACTGCCCCAATTGTTCAATCTCGCTGCCCTCCCCCTGCCCATACATCCCTCTTATTCACACCAATGACTGCCCCAATTGTTCAATCTCGCTGCCCTCCCCCTGCCCATACATCCCTATTATTCACACCAATGACTGCCAATTGTTCAATCTCGCTGCCCTCCCCTGCCCCTCCATCCCTCTTATTCACACCAATGACTGCCAATTGTTCAATCTCGCTGCCCTCCCCCTGCCCATACATCCCTATTATTCACACCAATGACTGCCCCAATTGTTCAATCTCGCTGCCCTCCCCCTGCCCATACATCCCTATTATTCACACCAATGACTGCCCCAATTGTTCAATCTCGCTGCCCTCCCCTGCCCATACATCCCTCTTATTCACACCAATGACTGCCCCAATGGTTCAATCTCGCTGCCTCCCCCTGCCCATACATCCCTATTATTCACACCAATGGCAATGCCAATTGTTCAATCTCGCTGCCCTCCCCCTGCCCATACATCCCTATTATTCACACCAATGACTGCCCCAATTGTTCAATCTCGCTGCCCTCCCCCTGCCCCCCATCCCTCTTATTCACACCAATGACTGCCAATTGTTCAATCTCGCTGCCCTCCCCCTGCCCAT
>JAXIVJ010019381.1:5000-7500 GCA_036785665.1 Chirona hameri | reverse complement strand
CTGAGGAGGAGATATCTGATCTGAGGAGAGATATATCTGATCTGAGGAGAGAGATATCTGATCTGAGGAGATATCTGATCTGAGGAGGAGATATCTGATATGAGGAGGAGATACCTGATCTGAGGAGGATATATATGATCTGAGGAGGAGATATCTGATCTGAGGAGGAGATATCTGATCTGAGGAGGAGATATCTGATCTGAGGAGGAGATATCTGATCTGAGGAGGAGATATCTGATCTGAGGAGGAGATATCTGATCTGAGGAGGAGATATCTGATCTGAGGAGGAGATATCTGATCTGAGGAGGAGATATCTGATCTGAGGAGGAGATATCTGATCTGAGGAGGAGATATCTGATCTGAGGAGGAGATATCTGATCTGAGGAGGAGATATCTGATCTGAGGAGGAGATATCTGATCTGAGGAGGAGATATCTGATCTGAGGAGGAGATATCTGATCTGAGGAGGAGATATCTGATCTGAGGAGGAGATATCTGATCTGAGGAGGAGATATCTGATCTGAGGAGGATATATCTGATCTGAGGAGGAGATATATGATCTGAGGAGGAGATATCTGATCTGAGGAGGAGATATCTGATCTGAGGAGGAGATATCTGATCTGAGGAGGAGATATCTGATCTGAGGAGGAGATATCTGATCTGAGGAGGAGATATTTGATCTGAGGAGGAGATATCTGATCTGAGGAGGAGATATCTGATCTGAGGAGGAGATATCTGATCTGAGGAGGAGATATCTGATCTGAGGAGGAGATATCTGATCTGAGGAGGAGATATCTGATCTGAGGAGGAGATATCTGATCTGAGGAGGAGATATCTGATCTGAGGAGGATATATCTGATCTGAGGAGGAGATATATGATCTGAGGAGGAGATATCTGATCTGAGGAGGAGATATCTGATCTGAGGAGGAGATATCTGATCTGAGGAGGAGATATCTGATCTGAGGAGGAGATATCTGATCTGAGGAGGAGATATCTGATCTGAGGAGGAGATATCTGATCTGAGGAGGAGATATCTGATCTGAGGAGGAGATATCTGATCAGAGGAGGATATATCTGATATGAAGAGGAGATATCTGATCTGAGGAAGAGATATCTGATCGGAGGAGGAGATATCTAATCTGAGGAGGAGATATCTGATCTGAGGAGGAGATATCTGATCAGAGGAGGAGATATCTGATATGAAGGAGATATCTGATCTGAGGAAGAGATATCTGATCTGAGGAGGAGATATCTAATCTGAGGAGGAGATATCTGATCTGAGGAGGAGAAATCTAATCTGAGGAGGAAATATCTGATCTGAGGAGGAGATATCTGATCTGAGGAGGAAATATCTGATCTGAGGAGGAGATATCTAATCAGAGGAGGAGATATCTGATATGAAGAGGAGATATCTGATCTGAGGAAGAGATATCTGATCTGAGGAGGAGATATCTAATCTGAGGAGGAGATATCTGATCTGAGGAGGATATATCTAATCTGAGGAGGAGATATCTGATCTGAGGAGGAGATATCTGATCTGAGGAGGAAATATCTGATCTGAGGAAGAGATATCTGATCTGAGGAGGAGATATCTGATCTGAGGAAGAGATATCTGAGGAGATATCTGATCTGAGGAGGAGATATCTGATCTGAGGAGGAAATATTTGATCTGAGGAGGAGATATCTGATCTGAGGAGGAGATATCTGATCTGAGGAGGAGATATCTGATCAGAGGAGGAGATATCTAATCTGAGGAGGAGATATCTGATCTGAAGAGGAGATATCTAATCTGAGGAGGAGATATCTGATCTGAGGAGGAGATATCTGATCTGAGGAGGAGATATCTAATCTGAGGAGGAGATATCTGATCTGAGGAGGAGATATCTGATCTGAGGAGGAAATATCTGATCTGATGAGGAGATATCTGATCTGAGGAGGAGATATCTGATCAGAGGAAGATATATCTGAGGAGATATCTGATCTGAGGAGGAGATATCTGATCTGAGGAGGAGATATCTGATCTGAGGAGGAGATATCTGATCTGAGGAAGATATATCTGATCTGAGGAGGAGATATCTAATCTGAGGAGGATATATCTGATCTGAGGAGGAGATATCTAATCTGAGGAGGAGATATCTGATCTGAGGAGGAGATATCTGATCTGAGGAGGAGATATCTAATCTGAGGAGGAGATATCTGATCTGAGGAGGAGATATCTGATCTGAGGAGGAAATATCTGATCTGATGAGGAAATATCTGATCTGAAGAGGAGATAATAGAGTTAATAAAAACCACAGCCTCATACTATGTAATATATTAATACAAAAATGAGACAAAAAGACGACAGTTTCAGGCATGGCCCATCTTCAGGTCTGACATTTACGATACTTGTTTTTTTTCAACATCATTCTAACGTTCGCAAACACTCGAACACATCTTCCTCTTTGAGAAACAATAAATGGAAAACAAACTCTACATAATCCACCTATATACACAATGT
>JAXIVJ010019380.1:0-19786 GCA_036785665.1 Chirona hameri | reverse complement strand
CGCCATGCAGCCGTCAGTATGGGCTCTGTCACCCGCCGAGCTGCTGAGAGCGGCGCGACCTAGACCTTTGGGCCGCCTCTGGAAATAGCGGCGGCGGCCGGGCGTGTCGTGGTGCCGAGTGGTGCTGCTGCTGCTCAGTGCTCTCCGTAAGTGACGGACGCTGGAGAGGCGACCCTTTCACGTCTACCGTGCGTCACACGGCGGGCTACGCCGTATTTGGAGCATAGCCGGGCTGGGCTGATCCGGGCTGACCCGGGCTGACCCGGGCTGACCTGGGCTGACCCGGGCTGACCCGGGCTGACCCGGGCTGACCTGAGTTGACCCGGCTGACCTGAGTTGACCCGGGCTGACCCGGGCTGACCCGGGCTGACCCGGGCTGACCCGGGCTGACCTGAGTTGACCCGGGCTGACCCGGGCTGACCCGGGCTGATCCGGGCTGACCCGGGCTGACCCGGGCTGACCTGGGCTGACCCGGGCTGACCCGGGCTGACCCGGGCTGACCTGGGCTGACCTGAGTTGACCCGGGCTGACCCGGGCTGACCCGGGCTGACCTGAGTTGACCCGGGCTGACCCGGGCTGACCCGGGCTGACCTGAGTTGACCCGGGCTGACCCGGGCTGACCCGGGCTGATCCGGGCTGACCCGGGCTGACCCGGGCTGACCTGGGCTGACCTGAGCTGACCCGGGCTGACCCGGGCTGACCCGGACTGACCCGCACTGACCTGAGTTGACCCGGGCTGACCCGGACTGACCCGGGCTGACCTGGGCTGACCTGAGTTGACCCGGGCTGACCTGAGTTGACCCGGGCTGACCCGGGCTGACCTGAGTTGACCCGGGCTGACCCGGGCTGACCCGGGCTGACCTGAGTTGACCCGGGATGACGCGGGCTGACCTGAGTTGACCTGGGCTGACCTGGGCTAACCCGGGCTGACCCGGGCTGACCCGGGCTGACCTGGGCTGACCTGAGCTGACCCGGGCTGACCTGAGTTGACCCGGGCTGACCCGGGCTGAACTTGGCTGACCCGGGCTGACCCGGGCTGACCCGGGCTGACCCGGGCTGACCCGGGCTGACCTGGGCTGACCTGAGCTGACCCGGGCTGACCTGAGTTGACCCGGGCTGACCTTGGCTGACCCGGGCTGACCCGGGCTGACCCGGGCTGACCCGGGCTGACCCGGGCTGGCCCGGGCTGGCCCGGGCTGACCTGGGCTGACCTGAGCTGACCTGGGCTGACCCGGGCTGACCCGGGCTGACCCGGGCTGGTCTGCGCTGTGTTGGAGAGACAACGAAACACACGTCCGAGAGGTCCGAGATGTTCAAGAACTCATTCCAATGATCCGACAGCACGTCCCAATTTGCACAGGATTAAAGTTGGACAACGTGTCGCGAGGGAAAGAAGATACCGTCAACAAAATGAACTAGATCAGGCATAAGACGACAGACTGGGTGTCTGTCCAGCACAGTTCAGAGGTCAGAGGTCAGGGGTCAGACTGGATGTCTCCAGCGTAGTTCAAAGGGTCCCTGTTTTAAAGGGACTGTCCCACCTTCCCAAAAGTTGTCAAATGTACGCCGCTTGTGGTGCACAATATGAAGTAATTGCTGCCGAACACGATTATGACATTTGTTTCTCGCAAACATTGCTCAATTTAATAAAAAGTTAAGTTTAAATATTTGGGTTGATGACGTCATATTGAGCTCTAGAGAGCTACACAGAAATCCTTGACGCTGCCAAAGTATGGGCACAATTCTATCGAGACAATTCTGGCGCTTTGAATACAAAACAAACCAAATATCAAACCATTGAAACGTAGCAAATATATCCAAGGTTCACCTTACAACAAGTCGACTGTCATTACCAGTTGGGTAAGGAGAGACGACGCTGTCGGTTTAAAGGCCCTATTCAAATACACATGGGCCTTATTTTTAACAGATGTCAAAATCAAACTCAAATATCTTTTTGATTAGATCATTGCGGTTGTTTTAACTGCTACCATACTTAATTTCAATGCCAAGCCATCGAAATGGCTATCTCAACTCAAATATAATGTTAAGGTGGGATAGTCCCTTTAAGTGTTATCGAGAGATTGCCTGGGATACCAGGTCGGTTGTTGCATTGTGTCGTAAGATCTGCTCGGATCCTATCATCGTTGTTGGGTTTTGTAAAGAGATCTAGAGATTCGTCTCTGTAATCCATGGACAAAGGATGTGATGAATGAATGCATCAATGAATAAATCGATCACTCTGAGCCAGGCACATCTCTGTGAGTAGGTACCCGGTAAAGGCAATACAGTTGTATAAGCTCAAAGGTGGATATATCGCTACGGTCCGTTTCAAATAAGTAGCCACGAGCGAATGCGCCGCTAAGTATAATGCGCCAGATCCGTGAGGTGCAGACACCACGGCGGTGGCGGCGCGGCGGCGGCGGCGTGGCGCTGAATTGTTCATGAATCGTGACGTCACTGGGGGTGAACAGACGTCATCGGTTACCGTCAGTCGTCAGTCTGGCTCGGCGGGGCTCGCGCACATGGCGGAGCAGGCTATATCGGGCGGCCGGGGTTCGCCGTTAACGTCCGGATATTCTGGCGGCGGCTGTTGCACGGGTGATTGGGTGACCGGTCGGTGTTCCGGTGACCGGACAGTGACCCGGTGACTGGACAGTGGCCCGGTGACCGGACAGTGGCCCGGTGACTGGACAGTGTTCCGGTGACCGGTCAGTGGTCCGGTGACCGGTCAGTGGTTGGTGACCGGTCAGTGGTCCGGTGACCGGACAGTGACCCGGTGACCGGACAGTGGCCCGGTGACCAGTCAGTGGTCCGGTGACCGGACAGTGACCCGGTGACTGGACAGTGTTCCGGTGACCGGACAGTGGCCCGGTGACCGGACAGTGGTCCGGTGACCGGTCAGTGGTCCGGTGACCGGTCAGTGGTCCGGTGACCGTGACCGGACAGTGGTCCGGTGACGGGTCAGTGGCCGGTGACCGGACAGTGGCCCGGTGACTGGACAGTGGCCCGGTGACCGGTCAGTGGCCCGGTGACCGGTCAGTGGTTGGTGACCGGTCAGTGTCCGGTGACCGGGCAGTGGCCCGGTGACCGGACAGTGGCCCGGTGACTGGACAGTGGCCCGGTGACCGGTCAGTGGCCCGGTGACCGGACAGTGGTCCGGTGACCGGTCAGTGGTCCGGTGACCGGTCAGTGGTTGGTGACCGGTCAGTGGTCCGGTGACCGGTGACAGTGGCCCGGTGTTGTTTGTCTCAGGTAACACGAACCGGCTTGCTACGATGGCTCGTCTGGGCAGGACTTGACACTATTGTTCCAGTTTTTTCCGTTTATTCATACACAGCAGACAATAAACATTTGTTCCAGTTACTGGCGCTCTTGAACATGCTGAACTGAACAGTATGATGGGGCTTAGATCTGTGGTCGTCGACGAATCAATTTAGAAAGTTGTTTAATTGCCGTTATGAGTCGAACTTTGGACAGCCGCCTGGAACTGCAGCTGATTACGGCCGCTGAACGCCGAAATATGCCGGCAGGAAAGCTAATCTGCCTCAGGGACGAGCCAGTAAATTCCGCTCTATCTAATACAGAAGCTTTCGCCACAAGTTTCTTGACTTGAGAGCAGTGGTGGCTCAGGGTTTACCATGTACCCCGAGGTGTTTCTTGACTTGAGAGCAGTGGTGGCTCAGGGTTTACCATGTACCCCGAGGTGTATGTTGACTTGAGAGCAGTGGTGCTCAGGGTTTACCATGTACCTCCGAGGTGTATGTTGAATATAGAGCAGTGGTGGCTCAGGGTTTACCATGTACCCCGAGGTGTATGTTGACTTGAGAGCAGTGGTGGCTCAGGGTTTACATGTACCCCGAGGTGTATGTTGACTTGAGAGCAGTGGTGGCTCAGGGTTTACCATGTACCCCGAGGTGTATGTTGACTTGAGAGCAGTGTGGCTCAGGGTTTACCATGTACCCCGAGGTGTATGTTGACTTGAGACCAGTGGTGGCTCAGGTTTACCATGTACCCCGAGGTGTATGTTGACTTGAGAGCAGTGTGGTGGCCTCAGGGTTTACATGTACCCCGAGGTGTATGTTGACTTGAGAGCAGTGGTGGCTCAGGGTTTACCATGTACCCCGAGGTGTATGTTGACTTGAGAGCAGTGGTGGCTCAGGGTTTACCATGTACCCCGAGGTGTATGTTGACTTGAGAGCAGTGGTGGCTCAGGGTTTACCATGTACCCTGAGGTGTATGTTGACACCTTTCAATAGACCAGTAGAGTGCGGCTCGAAAAGTGGACATGCGATTTCAATAACACAGCGAATCCCGCCCAGTTCCTTATGTGTTGTCCTTTCACATTCCAAGGAAATGCAGATGTAGCCATTTGTTGGTGCAGGATGAGAATTGAGGACCCAAAATTCAAGGTGTGCATAGAAATCATCAATTTTTGCTCCCCTTCTAGTAACACGTTTGATCCGAAACAAGGAATAAATGTTTTAAATGAAAATTTCTGTTAGAAGACACTAATAAGTATGAATGACAAAGACCCTTGCCCCAAGCATGGGGCAAAATGGACACAAAAAACATCGCTTTATATTTGTCAACTTCATATCCTTTCATCAATAATCACCGAACTATCGCTGCTACCAGAGATGGGCAATTGAACAGCCTTCAAAATTACCGACTTGCAGATTTTCTGGGGCAACTGATCAGTGCTCCGTATTTAAAAAAAAAACAGTTATAGTGTCCGTTTTGCCCAGCTCTCCCCTATCCCTAACAGGTGTGTGAACACTGAACAGTTTAGATAGTTTGGACGGACATAATTATGACGGTCTTCTACTTCTTTAAAGTTTGTGTGTCTAATTTTATGTTAAACGTTGATTTGTATGGTGAGTCTTTGAGTTGCGTTTCGTTATATTATATCCGCAAATATTCTTGACACATATGCTATATGCATTTGCAATAGGTATATATACCAGTGTTCACCACGGGCCCACCAACCCCCAGTCCGGCCCGGTTGAGGCCCATGAACACCAAGCCCAGGTCCGAACCAGGCCCGGTCAAATTCATAATATTGAGGCCCAGGCCCGGTCCGGCCCGTTCAGATTAAGCATATAATTATTTTCACAAAATTTGCAATCATTATCCTAGCATATTTACTTGTATACTATAAATGTGAAACAATGAACCAACTATGCTAACCAAAAAAAAAAAAAAAAGAGCACAGCCACAGCAATAGTGTGTTGCTGTGTAAGTGAACTGCTGGTTAAAATGTTTTAAGCTGACCTGAGCTTGCGCGCATTACTTCAAAATTATCAGCCCAGGCCCGTCCAGAGGCCGGTGACTTCCTAAAAGTGAGGCCCGGCCCAGGCCCGGCCAGGCCCGGCCCAGGGCCCGGCCCAGGCTCGGCCCATGGCCCATAGGGCCAGCCCGGCCCGTGACGAACTCTGGTATATACTTAGTAATTTCGCATGAGTAAATTGCATGGCTACGTTGAGAAATATACACGTGTTATACCGTACATTATTCGAATTGATGAGTATTTTCCTTATGGCCTACCATTTCTCCGAGACGCTTATTTGTATTTCTTGCTTCAAGTAGAGTAACTTCTTTAGCGGAAAGCTTATTCAACACTAGCTTCGTTTCTTAGCGAAAAGTTTCTTCAACACCAGCTTCGTTTTACGAAAGGAGCTTACACGGATGACGGACCCTTTGGACCCGAATCTTCCTCGCTCTGCACGTACAGACATGTGGCACCAGTGACAAGTTATGTCACGTGACAAGTGTGGCACCATTGGCACGTCATGGCACGTGACAGGTACGGCACCATTGGCACGTCATGTCATTAACAGAACAGGTGTGGCACCATTGGCACGTCATGTCATTAACATAACAGATGTGCCACCATTGCACGTCATGTCATTGACAGGTGTGGCACTATTGGCACGTCATGGCATTGACAGGTGTGGCACCATTGGCACGTCATGTCATTGACAGGTGTGGCACCATTGTCACGTCATGTCATGTGACAGGTGTGGCACCATTGGCACGTCATGTCACGTGACAAGTGTGGCACCATTGGCACGTCATGGCACGTGACAGGTGTGGTACCATTGGCACGTCATGGCACGTGACAGGTACGGCACCATTGGCACGTCATGTCACGTGACAGGTACGGCACCATTGGCACGTACCTGTCACGTGCCAGGTACGTGCCAATGGTGCCGTATGTCACGTGACAGGTACGGCACCATTGGCACGTCATGTCACGTGACAGGTGTGGCAACCATTGGCACGTCATGTCGCTCAGCACTCTGCACGGCCTGCGTCAGCCGAAGAGAGCCAGTTTTGGCCACCCACCTCGGTGTGTTATTGCTCGCAAATGATCACAGAGAGGGACGGTCACGTGATCGCCGCTGGTGGCCACCTGCACATCCTGACGTTGATCCACGTGACCAGCCCTGGTCGCCAGCTGTACGATGTATACTAGAGATGCAATTTCAGGACCACGAGAACACCATCATAACAGACAACAATGTTACAGCTTACAAATTAAAAGTGATAACTAGTACGACCTAGTAAGGAGTGGACACATCGGTGAAACTTAATAAATCAAACTACAGGGTCAATGCAGCCTCCAGCGACCCTGTAGCGGGTTTTGGTTAGTCAGCGTTCGCTCGTTCGGTGGACACCAGACAGATGACAACAGAAGAATTAGATTAATAATTGGGCAGAAAACCCCGTTCTGCGTCTTATTCAGGTATCGAATGGAAACTACCACGTAGGTAAGCACCTGAGAGGCATTAGGTGCCTGGTACGTACTTGTACCAGACTTAAAAATCCTCGCTCCAAAGCTCTAACCGCGAAAGTGCATATGTCAAGTTTTCGAGATATTAACGATTTAACTATTCCTGGACATGTGCTAAGTCTATGAAACCGTACACGTTCTTAATGCAGTATCTCCGCAAAGGTGCAGCGTAGCGCTTTCGCGATTGTTTTTATTGGAAACAGCGTCGTTTATTTGTTTTAGTGAGTAGAAAATCTCAATGTCGAAAAACTGTACTTTTCGCGGTTAGAGCTTTGGAGCGACGAAATATCCGGAGATTGAAAAACATACGGTGTATCGCCAATTACGACACACGGCACATTACAAACACGGCACATTGTAAACTGGACACATGGATTTGGCGCCGTATACAGCGACCCACGGGCTGGGGCTTTGTGAGGTAGCCAGCGACCCGTATAAGCAGTGTGTGTTTCTGGGCGTTAGCTAAAGCCACGCAGTAATTATGGCGTGGGGCACCACGCCATAATTACTGAGCTCTGCAACGTAACGCGCACATTTTTCTGATAAAGTTATATTCATTTTTAAATTGTTCAGTGTGGGTTCAACCTGGTTGTTTCTATTTTGCATGATATTCAGAAGTTGATTGAATTAGGCTTCCTAGAAGATGACCTATGTCTACCAGGAGAGTAGTGCTTTTTCCAACATTTTAAATTATAGACTGCGGCACACCCAAATGCCTGACACGCTTCAGCTCAGCTGTTCTAGAAAATGTAATTGTCTCGAAGTGAAATGTTACATAAGCTGCCCTCAGATGGTCATTGCAAGCCTTACACTGTGGCGTCTGGTTGGTGGCGTTCTAGATTGATCTGATGAGTGTGAAATTTACACTGTGGCGTCTGGTTGATGGCGTTCTAGATTGATCTGATGAGTGTTAAATTTACACTGTGGCGTCTGGTTGATGGCGTTCTAGATTGATCTGATGAGTAATGAAATTTACACTGTGGCGTCTGGTTGATGGTGTTCTAGATTGATCTGATGAGTGTGAAATTTACACTGTGGCGTCTGGTTGGTGGCGTTCTAGATTGATCTGATGAGTGTGAAATTTACACTGTGGCGTCTGGTTGATGGCGTTCTAGATTGATCTGATGAGTGTGAAATTTACACTGTGGCGTCTGGTTGATGGCGTTCTAGATTGATCTGATGAGTGTGAAATTTACACTGTGGCGTCCTGGTTATGGCGTTCTAGATTGATCTGATGAGTGTGAAATTTACACTGTGACGTCTGGTTGATGGCGTTCTAGATTGATCTGATGAGTGTGAAATTTACACTGTGGCGTCTGGTTGATGGCGTTCTAGATTGATCTGATGAGTGTGAAATTTACACTGTGGCGTAAAATGTGGACAGCCGACGCAGAATCTCATAGTTATTTCCGGCCTGCAGTCGCGTAGAAGGCTTAAGCTTAAATGTCTAGTTAATTCGTAGGTCATTTTTATGTTTGCGGTAGCCCAGCTATAGTCTTGAATATGTAGTTATCCTGGTCTTGAGCAATACTTAGTTTTATCATAAATAAACATGAATTGCAATGAAGACAAATTGTTCAATACTGTTTCTTGAAGGTCTGCATTTATCGCGGAACGTGTTTAGCTAAGGACCAGTCGTTCAAGACAATTTTATCATTTTGTGAATGCCTTTTTGATGCACCATTTATCATTTTTCTACAGGGGTTGACATCCTTGATTTTCCTTCCTCCTTAGCTAATCGCCGAGTTCGTCGCCTTCACCTGTACACTTTCGCAAGTTGTACTGTTTACAGGCGAGTTTCAAGGAAGATCCAAGGAAGTAGAGTTCTACACGGCTGTACTTTTCCTTGGCCCACCCCACCCCACAGCCGTGGCATCACAGCCTGGCCAAAATGTGAGCAGCCGGCCGCCAGCCGGCCGAACATTTTGTTTTCAAAAACAATAATTGTGCTCATTTTCAATTTAAATGGTATACAAAATAAGCTGTTAAGTGTATCCAATGAATAGCCTGGGTAGATATACCTGTTTTTTACTGTTTCTGTTATCTGCTCGTGCTACAAAACTAGCCATTTTAGGTTAACAAGCCAGTAAAGTAGAAGTGATAACCAGAAAGGTACCTTAAAAAGTTGAAAACTAGAAGTGGCCAAGAAGCACAACCCCATAATATTGTGAAATTCACAGACTTTTCTTCATTTATGATTCCATTTGTCAATTGCCACCTTTTCACATTTTAATTGACTCAGAAGTCCGAGGACAGTGCAGTGAGGACAGTGAGTGGAAACCTGCAGAGACTAATAACAACAGCGGGCCTGGCTTCGTTAGCCAATCTTTCTCACCAGGTTTCGTGACTCGCAGATGCAGCAAACTGATACTAAGGTAGTAAAGTTATGCACATGCCACATAAAGTCTACAAAATTGAGGGCAACCAACTAACAAATACAAACACACGGTCAAATAAAGGCCCTATAAGAAGGTAGAGTCATCCGGCGATTTGACCGAATCTGACTCAGGACTGATGACGTAATCTGGACGCAGAATCCCTTGCCCCTATACAAATCAATAATAACTAGCATTTAAAAAAAGAAGGACTATACCGATAATTCTACCCAGCCGATTTACATAAATCATAACAACAACAACAACAAACACATGCATTTGAAAAACAAAAATAAACACCGAAAAACTTAATCGCAGATCGGTGCAAAAGCGAGGCGCTTATACATGGCACCCTCTCTGCAATGGTTGGCAGAAGGTAAACAAAAGTCGACTGGCCGCCGCCGCAAACATGGCCTATTTAATTTTGTTCCATGCCGCGACCCCCAGCAGGGGTCCCGCGCGCGCCAAGACATCCGTCGTGCCTACGTTTTACTGAAAACGTCCTGATCTAGTCAGGTAATTTTTGGAAGCTCGCGGCCACCGCCAGCCCCTCGCCGCCGCCCAGGACCCGGTGCCGTATGTAAGTATGAGGAGTTGGTCGCGTAAAGAAGAACATGCTTTTAAAGAAAGACCGATTCAAGGTCTCTAACTTATCTAAATAACATTATGCTCCTAAGTCGCTCCTATTTTGACAGCGAAGGGGCCCTTTAACATTAGCTCCTTCGCTAATGTTAAAGGGCCATTTACAAACCGCGCCACAAATGTTGATGCGCCAAAATCTTGGGAATTGATGACGTCACGCCCCCTAAGAAGAACCACGTATGTCACGCTTTTGGGCAATTTGCATACATGGTTCTTTCTTTGCACGGCATTCCTAGCCAATTAAGCCAATTAAATGACCCCGTGTGACAAACGACCCGATTCTAGAAAATTCGCGTGGCGTAAGGCTGCGCGCTGCGGTGTAAACGTCAAAGGTCATCAAATGTCACATTCACAGTCACACAGCCGGCTGGCAAAAGTCCGGTACCGCTGACGTCACGACCAATGAGAGGCTGGTATTCGACTGGGCGTGTATTTTTTAGTAAGTGCTATACTGCAGCTGCGCTAATTGCAGTATCGCACTTACTAAAAAAATACACGCGAGTGAGCCTCCCTGACGCATCGTCGCAATCGTCGCAATCTCAAAACGTGCATGATGCGCGTTGATGAGGCAAAATTGTTTCTGTTTTATGCCACATTTATTTAAGAAAATATTCTACAGTCCCTACTTGTTTAGCTCTTACAGTAAGACAATATGATTTGAAGAAAAGGTTTCATCAGGATGCTGGATGAGGTGAGACTGTACAGCTTGCCACCAACATTTGAATGTTTTTCAATTGGATTAGCATATTTTGGAGCCAACTATGAAATTGAGGGGATCCTCAGTCCTCACCAGTCACCTCCTTCAGTCCTCACTCCTCAGCTCATTCTCAATCCTGGTTAATCCCCAACTTTAAATATGATATTTGATAGACAGTGACATTAGCAATGGAAAATAAAAAATTGAAAATACTATATTTTTGTTCTCACTTCACATTTGGTTCACACACTTCACTCACCTGACTGGACCCGACTGATCTGATGGCTGTCACTTCACTCACCTGACTGGACCCGACTGACCTGATGGCTGTCACTTCACTCACCACCTGACTGGACCCGACTGACCTGATGGCTGTCACTTCACTCCACCCTGACTGGACCCGACTGATCTGATGGCTGTCCTCTTGTCTCCTTGTCGATGTCAATAGTCTGCTATCTTGATCTTTATTCCAGTGAAGGTTATCAATAATTATAATTTATCTGTGACATTGTAATGTAAAATATTGATATTTTGTGTGTCTGACCACTACAGCAACAGATTCAGTTATATTCAAGGAACTGTTGATTTTGGAAGTATGATTACAAAATAAAGAAAAGCTCAGCTAGACCACAGCCGTAGCCACAGCCGTGGCCATGTTCTAGAGATTTTTCAGCCCGGCCCGCCCCATTAGCCGCAGGGTACAGCCGTCCGTGGGGCTAGCCGCCCCGTGTAGAACTCTACAAGCAAGTCCATACCTCTGTCTTCGCCTGGACTCATCTGCTGCTGCTGCTGCTGCTGTCATCCGCGGGGCCACGGTGCTGCTCCCCTCGGCCCCCCTCCCCACCAGCGCCTGCGATGTGCGACATCCGTGCCTCTTATTAGTGATGGTCCCGCCATTAACAAGGCGGCCACGGAAGCAGCGGCGCGTCGCCGCGGGGACCGCCGGCGGCCGCAGCCCCCCTCAGCTCTGGTGTCGCTTGTTACCCGCAGCTCGGCCATTAGCAGTGGCCCGGCGGCGGCGGCGGCGGCGCGGCGGCGGCGGGTACGCGGCGCGCGGCGCGCTGACGCCTGTCGGTGAGCCATGGCGCCGCGTCCCGGCCGGGCGACGGAGCCGTGCCGTCTGGTCCGCCGCTGATGACCCGACACACGCCGCCAGAGTGGCCTCCGCCGGCCGCCGGTGCCCCCGGACCTGCCCTCACGACGCCGCCCGGCCCCCCAACTGACGTCACAGACGACCCGTGGGTGTCTAACGCGTCAGCAGACGGGCTCCTCTCCATAGCTCGTGACGTCATGATGACGCGGTATGAAGCGAGGTCGCGGTGCCGGCCGCCGGCTGGGGTTCCAGAGTGGTGCGCCGCTCCCAATGTCGGCAGTGCAGCCGACCCCGGCCGACCAATTCCTAGCCGCCGGTATACGTGGCTGTATATCCGCTGCAGACATGTCGGAGCTCACATATTTGTCTGGTGATCGTTCTAGGTAAATGTTCTCAACTATAAGTGCGATGGCAGAAAAACTTTGGTCTGCAAAAGTGAGACTTGTAAATTGTAATGATGTTCCGTTAGTTTCTGGATCTCTCTCCCTTGTGCCCGTCACGTTATGCATAACGCTACAAGATCAAGATTCAAGAAAGGCTAGTTCACGTTGCCTTAGATGACAATCATAGACTCCTGTAGCACATCACATCATCTTGCTGTGTTATAGCAAGAAAGAGGGAACTCTATTTAACCCAATGAAAGTGAAATTATATACCCAAAAATCCTTTATATTCAGAATTACCATGAAATGGCTCAAAAGCTATCATTTTTGCGGAAGTGCTCAATGAGTTGACTGTAAGTAACACACGTATCATAGTGTAACAGAAGTCAATCTGGTCGTATTCCTCTGTTTAATAACAAACGTATCATAGTGTAACAGAAGTCAATCCGGTCGTATTCCTCTGTTTAATACATAGCAGCATTGTGTTGATATTTCTTAGAGCCGCAAGTCGCCATCAAGATTCAAGAAAGGCTAGTTCACGTTGCCTTAGATGACAATCATAGACTCCTGTAGCACATCACATCACCAGCACATCACATCAGCACATCACATATCACATCAGCAGCATGGCATGCAGAGCATGAACACTTTGGAACAGTTGGAAATGCTAATGATGTTCATGATGACTTTTCGGCGAGAGATAAAGTATTGAGGCGTGTGTGACAAATTTGCTCGAATATTTAAGTTCCCTACAATTACTAGTAAGACGCCGAAGTTGGCGATGAACGAGCGAGCGCGAAGAACATGTATGGTGAATTTCAACTCCATCGGGCGAGTAGTTTCTGAGATGCAAAAAGAGTGCGCACGTGAGCACGTGCAGAGGCACCCCACCCCTGACTTGTGGGGAAAGTTGCGGCTGAGAGGTCCCTAACCACGCACAAAATTTGAACACAATCGGCTCAGCCGTTGCGTAGTTATTGCGAGAAAACACCTCCCAACACCCCTCACGCAGCACGCGCCACGCACAGTGGTAGTCACCCACGTGAGTCGGCACTGGTCGCAAACAGGGTAGGGTGGATGGGGCTGCTCAGCAAAGAAGCCCGCTTGTCAATCGGACGTGAGGTTGCAGAGATATTAGCTTGTCAAAAGCGTCGCAGCGGGCCAGGCCGGGTCGGGCCGCTCATATTCAGATTTTTCCCATATACCACGGAAAGACGAGCGAGCGCGAAACGCTCGCTCGTAACTAGGACTATTTCGAAGTATGCCAAATCTAGGTTTGTCAAACGTTTGTTCCTATTCAGGGTTGAGGGTCCCTGGTGGTACTGAGTTTGGATGTTTATGAGTGTCGATTTTGAAGTGTGCAATTGCTATAGCATGCTGCGGAAAAGGTATTTTCCTGTAACTACCGCTCCAGATAGGTATGCCCTGAACCCTGTATCAGTCAAAATCCGAAAGTTATTTTTTGGGCCTCATTTCCCCTGGCTCTGCTGACTGGTAAATTTGAAATTTGTGTCTCATCAGACCCACCCTGGCAAGGTGGGTTCGAGACGCTTCGGCGTTCGCTATTTGCTTCTGGCGGGATGACATGCGGCCGGTGGCAGCGGCCGCGTTCAAGGTCAGATAAAGCCACCGAGCCGGGCGGACCGTCCTCAGTCGTTAGGGGACGTTCAACTTTCGCCACTAAATTATGCCGTATACCTGGAATTGCCTTATCGGAAGGTCAGAGCTCGCGCAACAAGCCTATCTTAGCGTAGGTCCTGATCTCGGAAATCCATCGAAGCATTCGGACTCAATTTATTATAAAAAAATAGATATATTTCATAAGACATGTTATAACTGCTCAAACAACACCATTGCCAGTGTCGGCCGCTGTTGCCTGGGGTGGGCTGTAACCTGCAGCCAGTACCAGCATACAGTCATCGTCTGCTGACCGCCGGCCTCAGGTTGCATCTGCCAGTGGGTACCTCCAGCCTCCTGAGGTCAGCGGGACCGACCCTCCGCGGTCCGACGGAGAGGTGCACTGCAGTGTTGTGTTGGTATCGATCACGGCCGTGTTATCTTATAGTGGGCTGGCGAAGTGGCACGCCGCGAGACCCGGCCAACACAAACTGCTGCAGGTCTCTCTACGACGCGCTGTTTTCACTCCGAGCGGCTGCCAAAACTCCCCCTCCCGTCACAGACGCCGCCCGAATGGCACGTATATTACGTGACATAACTGCCACCGAATTCCAAATGTCTGTTCGCAAACATGAAGTTGAAATTGGGCCAGTCGTGATGTGTGGCAATTGGAAGTTATTGAATGTAGTATCTACTAACAGAATATGGCAGCACTATTTTGCATGGCAAGAAGTCGTTATTATTCAAATAAAAGTTGTACCTCTAGATTATCTCATTAATGATTTTCGCAGATCCAAGTACGTACGTACCTCCAAGGACTACCTTGCTATTTATACGTTTAAGTTGCATAAGGGTCTACGATCTACGATCTATGGATCTACGTGTTCCACGTCAAATCGCACAAGAAATTTCCCGACCCCTTTCGATTTCAATGAACCAATGAACGATCATCATGCACAAACTTTTAGCTTCATTCGACCTCTGAGGTCAGAGTTACGGGTCATCTAAGGTCACACGTTTTTGCCGACATTTTATCATTCAAAAGCGCATATATTGGAGAGAAAAAATATTATAGGAAGGTGCAGTTACCACCAGAGCACAAAGATATGATCAGACTAAGTATCGCACCCGATGAACTTCCTGACCTAAATTTGACCTTTGACCTGACGAGATCAAAGTCAACAATTCAAGTTTTTCTTATGTTTGCCTGCCCCAAAATGCACCAAAATATAACACGAGACTTGACATCATCGTCTCAAAACATGTGCAAGAGAATGGCGGACACTTAACACTTTTTAAGTTATGGGTATTTTAGTATAACTATGTCGCGCAGGTTGAACGTGCCCTGTGGCTATCTTCTATGAATTGATTATCTCTCAACAAGGATTAACAATACATGTTCCCCCATTACACATAGTAACACAATAAGCACACACGTTACCAGTGGTGCCCACAACGTAACCGCACAGTTTCAAGACAACATGCCCCGACTTGACATCATCTGACGCGCCGCGCCGGCGCGACATAGTTATACTAAAATACCCACATCTTACAAAGTTTTTAAGTGACCGCCTTTCTTTTGCACATGCTTCAAGACGATGATGTAACCACGCTCGTGTTAAATTTTGGTGTATTTCGGGGAAGGCAAACACAGTAATAACTCGAAATTTGTACTTTGACCTGTCAGGTCAAAGGTCATATGAAGCTCATGTGAAATCATGGAGGTACATAGCAATGGACATTCCTTTTCCTATCCAATGGCGGCAATCGCAACTTCCTAGACATTTTTCACCAATATACGCACTTTTGAATGATACAATATCGTCAAAAACGCGCGACCTAAGATGACTCGTAACTCTGACCTCAGAGGTCGAATGGAGCTAAAAGTGTGTGCATGATGATCATTAATTGGGTACTACACGTGCCCGAAATTTCATCGAAATCGAAAGGGGTCGGGTTCACAACTGCCCATTCTTGTGCGATCTGACGTGGAATGACCCATAGGTAACTCACGATATCTTATTCACGGATAATAATGTTTTTGACTGAATTCTTCAACCTGATCTTAAAAAGGCCAAAATATGAAACTTCTGAAACAGCCGATACTTTGAAGTTCTTGATCTTGTTAGATGCATCATTCCCGGGCGTATTTAGGGGGGGGGGTCAATGCACCAGTCACACACAAACGACTTATGACACGTAATAGCCACGCTTATTCGTGGAGTGTCTGTTGATGTCAATACATACATGCCCCCCCCCCCCCCCCCCAGGCGCCCTCATGCACCAAAGGCGCCTTCGGTTCATGAAATGCGTCTCACATTCAGCGACGGGCGCCTCCACCCCATCATTTCCCCACCAGCATTCCTTCCAAGTGATATCTCGCGACGAGTGGACTCAGTCTATCACTACAGAATATTTCCCGGACGTGTGCGGCTCCCTCGTGCTTCGCTGATCGAATATACAAGAGTTCTACGGGTAAATCTGATTGCTTGAAATTGCACCGTATACCCGGAATACCCTCTAGTTCGCCGAGTGCGTCCGGTTGCATTTGAGGCATTTACATTATGAACTGCTGGCCGTATGCATTTGGAGGATTCCATGGCGGCATACTGATGATGCTGCCGTAAACCATGAATGGCGCACTCAATGGATATCGGATTAATAATAGATTATATAGTTAGTACTGTTCAGTGTGTATGACTCTGGTAATGAATACACACACACACACACACACACATATATATATATATATATATATATATATATATATATATATATATATATATATATATATATATATATATATATATATATATATATATATATAAACGCAGAGCTATTAAAACGCTATTAAATTATTGAGAAGGATTTAAAAGATATGTTGCTCTGCGTTTTTTAAATATTATATTTGGTTCAGATACTTTGATTCAGCCGCCAGCTGGTTAACATGGTAGTTTGATTCAGTTCGGTGTTGGCTACGTGTTCTTGAGCGGCGGTCCTGGCGAGCCCTGCGGCGAATGCGGCCAGCAGCAGGTGGATCCATGGATCCATGCCGATGAATCAGAACAGATGGATCTATGACTGCAACCCCTCGGTATGTCTAATGTTTTTTTCTTCTTCTGTTTTGTCTGTATTTCTAATGTTTTGTCAAAAAATAAGAATAAATCATAAAACTTAAACAACACTGCACTCTGCAGGTACGGGCGAGAGATACCCAAGTACAATCGCGATGTACAATGTCTACACCATTGTCAGCCATCATTTCCGGTCTGTGTGCCCGGGTCTTGCCGGAGCCTGATTAGTGATTACCTCGGTGCGGGATTGCCTCTCGTAAGCGCCAACATGCGCCGACGAGTCCGCTCGAGAACCATTCCTGATGATCGTGTCGAGTGTGGATCAACAGGCGTCCAATCAACCCGAGTGGCCTTGCTGGGCTGATTGACCAGCCATCGGTCCAAATCGGCCCAAGATTGAATGTGGCTCACAGTGCCCAGTCACATACAAGCACTGTTTTCCCCAGCAGCTAAAATGTAGAGCATTTGGTATGTATGTACTACCCAGGGGGGGGGGGGGGGGTGACACCGGTTGAGCTCCCTATAGGTCGCCTCGTCGGTGCTCACAAAACGTTATTTGACGTCAATGGCGGCAGATCGCTGCACCAATCAAATTGCAAGATTTCAGCTAGCAATAGCGCAATAGTGGAAATTGAACAATCTGTTGGTGGCGTGTTGCGTGCGGGTTTCGATGGCTGACGTTCGTCAAGTTAGCAGCATCAGATATCACACTGGCAGTGTGATATTCCGAGGTGTCTCGATTTCCCCCAAATTTTGCATACAGGGCCTCCTCGATGCGCTGATTCCGAAAATATGCCTCTAGCCTCTATAGGGTGGTATTTCTTTATCGTTTACGAGTTACAGCCATGCGCTTGAGCGCGGCGCCGACGAAGGAGCCGGGCACCGCCAGTGACGTCATCCGGCGGTCCGCTGAGTTCAAGGTCAAATGGCTCGTGTCCTTACCTGGTTATAGGGCATTGGTACTACCTAAAACCAGCAGCAGCCGAATAGACTGTTCCGCTCAACTTGGGTGTTATGCAGGACAGCCTACCTACAAGGATGCATTGCGGAACAGTCTATATGTGTGGAAACGCTTTTTTTTTGCTTAGTAGTTCAGTCTAAAAGTAATGCAAGACTGCTAGCTGCCGCCGTTAATTTTTGATCAACTATATATCAAATAGATTTGTTTACAGTATTTGTAAAACTGAGCACAACTACTTGTGCTGATCAATAATGCAGAATAGTGTGTGGTCGACCATCTAATAACATCATGGGCTTGCTAATGTTTTACAATTGACGCTTTTTTGCGACGGGGGGGGAGGGACGGATGGCTAACCGAAGTGGGCCCCTTAGCATTGGCCGATGCCCCCCCCCCCCCGCCCCCGCCAAAAAAAAAACATGAATTTGTTTGTAATTTTCATAAAAATGGATTTTTATTTAATTTGTATTTGTTATATTATTATAACCTTATGTTCAAAACTTGCTGCGGAAAATACACCACAGAACTGTACATCAAGCCCACGTCAGCAGGGATCATACTACACTCCGACTCAGCGCAGCCGTGGCAGACCAAGAGAGCGGTACTACACTCCCAACTAGACGAGCCATCCGTTTATCAAGCAACAAAGACGCACGCAGTCGCAGCATCAATCGTGTTAGAGATCTGTTCACCAACAGCGGATACAACAACAAAACAATCAACAGAGCCATCAACACCTGCTTAACTCAGAGACCTCGGGCCCGGAGTAGTAGGAGCAAGATGCCAGTAACCCGGATGGTTCTGCCGTTCATCGATGACCAGCTAGCCAGCACAGTGCAGGTAGTTATCCGTGGGAGCGACCAACAAGACCTAGGAGTGACCTGGACTAATAGTAATACCATTAAACGCCAGCTAGTTCGGTCGGCTCTCAAGCCACCACCCTGCCCAGGGGGCGCACGCTGGCATGCATGCGTCGCGGGTCTTCAGGGCAGGTGTCGTGTACCAGCTGACATGCGCCATATGTAAGAAGACCTACATAGGAGAAACGGGGCGGATGGTACGACTCCGTTATAACGAACATCTACGAGACGCCAAAAACAAACGTATGGACAGCCCATGGGGTGAACACTTCCAGGACGAACATCAAAATTATCAGCCAGACTCTAAGTGCATCACAGCTAAAATCTTACAAGTGTGTAGTAATGAACGTGATCGGAAAATAGCAGAATCATTACACATCAGAGAGCACCTTCCAAGATTAAATAGCTTCGGGGGCAATCATGGGATAGCATATTGTAGTATGTGCACAATAGGGTTTTTTGATGGGCTTATGACAATGATATTTGGGGATACGTACTATGTAAAAAAATGGCATGAACTAGTGATGTTATATATGTGTCATGTATGTTATCAGGTAGGAATTTAAAAGTAGAAAACAATGCTTTTGTGTACTATTCACTACTGTTTTTTTTTGTGTTGCTTTAACAATCCTGATTTAAGAGTGAGAACATGTGTAGAAGATGCGCCTGACATTCGGCACGAGAATTGTCGTGTCTGTTTAAATGCTATATCAGATATTTGTCGGCGTTTGTTGTGTTGTGGGAATTTGATATAACTGAACTGAAGAAGGATTGTATCCGAAATATATTCAACTTTCGTTTTCTATATTTTGTAAGCTGAACATAAGGTTATAGTAATATAATATCTTGCTAATCGCTATGCTATTCATACAAGTACTTCGTCATATAATTTGTATTTATTTTCACTGTTTTTGTTTTTGTTTTTTATTGTAATTCAAAATTTGTAATTTTCATCCATTCCTAATATGGTCCCACGTTAAAGTGCATGTGTACTTGGATTTGTCCCAATAATTAGATTTGGTCTGTGGGCAGTGGCGACGCATTGCCGCTTTGCCCCCCCCCCCCCTGGATCCGCTAGTGATGCCGTGGGGTCTAGCAAGGGAAGGGCAGAGGGCTGGCATCAGGGGCGGCGGAAGCTCTTCATAGTTAGGGGGGCAAAGATGATTTTTGGAAGTATATTTTTTCATGCAACGCCAAAGGGTTAGCACGGCATTGACTGGGGTCTCAACAGAACGCCATTGACTGGGGGGGGGCGTTAAACGCCCCCCCCCCCCCCTGGTTATCATCCTAACCA
>JAXIVJ010019379.1:0-19787 GCA_036785665.1 Chirona hameri | reverse complement strand
ACACACACACACACACACCACACACACACACGACACACAACACACACAACACACGACACACACCACACACGACCACTCACCACACACACACACTCACACACACCACACTACACACCACACTACACACCACCCACGACACACACCAGCACACACACACTACACACACACCACGACCTCGACACACACACCGACGACACACACTCACACACACACACACACACACACACGACACTACGACACACACACACTCACCACACACGCACACACACGCACACTCACTCCACACACATCACACACACGACACACACACACACACGACACAACACACTCACGACACACACTACACACACGACACACTCACTACACACACACTCACGACAACACACACACGACACACACTACACACCACACATCACACACACACGACACGACACTCGACACACACACACGACACACACACACACACTACCAGCACACACACACACACACGACACTACACACACTCACACACACACACACACACACACACGACACACGACACACAACACACACACACTCGACACACACACACACGACTCGACGACACACACACCTACACACTCACACACACACACACCACACTCACTACTCGACACAGCACACTCACACACACACACGACACGTCCACACGACACACACAGCACACACACACTACGCACACACACTACCACACTGACACACACGACACACACACTACACACACACACACACACACACTACACACACACACACTACACACACACCACGACACACACCACACACACAGACACCGTACACACGACCACCACAACTCACGACACTCACACACACGACACACATCACACTACACACCACACACACACACACACACACACGACACACTCACACTACACACACACACACACACACATCACACACACACGACACACACACACCACACACACGAGCTCACACTACACACACCGACACACACACACACACTACACACACACACACACACACACACACAGCACACGACTACACACTCACACACATCGACACACACCACACACACACACGACTACTACACACACGACACACACACACACACACACACACACTACACACATACACAGCTACACACACACACACACAGCACACACACACACACACACACGACACACACACTACACACACACACACACACACACACACACACACACACACACACACACACACACACACACAACTCACACACACACACACACACACTACGACACACAACACCACACACTCACACACTCACACACTAGACACCTACCAGCACGACACACTTCACGACACTACACACACACACACACACACACACACACACTACACACACACACACCACTACACACACACACACACAACTCACCACACGACACCTACACACACACACACACACTACACACACACTCACGACACACACACACACACACACACACTACCACACTCACACACACACACACTACACACACATCACACACACACACACGACACACACTCACACACACACACACACACGTACATCACACACACTCACACACACACACTACACCACACTACACACACGGACACACACCACACTCACACACACACACACACACACAGCACACACACCTCACTCACACACACACCACTCACACACAACGACACGACACACTCTACACACACTACACTCAGCACACACACACACAGCTCACACACACACACACACACACTACACCACACATCACACACTACACCACACACACACACGACACACACACACACAACACACCACACACGACACACACACGACGACACCACACACACACACACACACACACACTACACACACGCACACACGACACACCACACACTACGACCCGACACACACACACACACACACACACGACACGACACACACACACTACACACACACACACAACACACACCACACACACACACGACACGACACCACACACACACGACAGCACACTTACAACACACTACACTCACACACACACGACACACTACACACACATCACTACACTCACACACTACACACACACACACACACACTCACACCACACACACACACACACACACACACTACACACACACACGACACGACACACTCACTACACACACACTAGGCACACACACTACACCTCACACTACACACATACACACGACACACACGACACACCACGACTACACACACACACACAACTACGACACCACACTACACACTCACGACACACACCACACACACACATCACACACACACACACACCACACACACACACACACACACCTACACACACACTACACACACGACACACACACACACACACACACACACTACACCACACACGACACACACCACACACACACACACACACACTACACACACACTACACACTACACACACACACACACACACACACCACACACACACGACACTACACACACGACACACACACGACACACACACACTACCACACACACACACACACACACCACAGACACACACACTCTACACGACTGACCACACTACCTCAACACACACACACACACACACACACCCTCACAGCACCACACACTCACACACGACACCACTACACACACACTACTCACACACACACACACACACACACACGACACCATCAACTACACGACACACACACAGCACACTCAGCACACACACACACAACACACGACACACCACTCACAACCACACACTACACACACACACACACACACGACACACACACACCAGACTACACACACCACACGACACACGACACACCACACTACACCCACTACCACACACACACACACACACACACACACTCACACACGACAGCACACGTCACACACACTACACACACACACACACAACACACACACACCGCACACACACTACACACACTACACACCACTACACGGCACTCACACACTACACACCACCTACGACACACAGCCACCACGACTCTTACACAACACCTCACACACACGGACACACACACACGACACACACACACACTACACACGACACACACACAGCACGACACACACTCTACGACAGCACACGTACACACACACACACACGACACACCACCCACCAACCCACACACCACACACACACTCACACACACACACACACACCACAGCACTAGCACACTACACTACTTACGACTGACGACACTCGCACACAACACACGACACACATCAAAATTGTGTTGTTGTTGTTGGCCCCCACCCAGAAGTTCCCCCCTACCCGTCACATGTGTTTTGGTCCATTGCCGTGTCAAGAGCCCCCCCCCCATGGCACCTCCACTATGATATCACAAGTAGCCCAACAAAGAATGCCTGTCCCCCCCCCCCCCCCCCACCCCCCCAAGGCCTGGCGCTTGCCCCCATCCCCCGTGAGCTGCACCCACCCCTCCCCACCGTCCCCAGTGCAGGTGTAATAGATACGCCTACATTGGGAGGTTGACCCGGCCCACCCGAGAGGACCGAGTGCTGAATGGGATGACTCGATAATAACGGAACACCCTTTATAACCACTGCATGAGGTGTCGAGATGTCGCAATACTGATGCAGGGGTGTGTCGATTGACGCCTACGGCCGGGCGTATAGCGGGAGTTCGTTTACCACTGGGAGAGGCGTAACGTCACCGCTGCATGGGGTGTCGAGGTGTCGCAATACTCCTGCGGGGGTGTCAATTGACGCCTCAGCCGGGCGTATAGCGGGAGTTCGTTTACCACTGGGAGAAGCGTAACGTCACCGCTGCATGGGGTGTCGAGGTGTCGCAATACTCATGCGGGGGTGTCGATTTACGCCTCAGCCGGGCGTATTGCGGGAGCTCGTTTACCACTTTCGGCCGACCGACGCGTGCGGCAGCGCTGGCCGGCCGCGGGCATTAGCCGCTCGGCGCTCACTAGTCAGCCGCCGGGTTTGCGAACGCCGGGCGGAGCGCCGGCCGCCCGCTCCCATTAGCTGAGCGGCGTTCGCCATTCGTCTGCCGGTTATGAGACGGGTCGGGCAATGCAATATCGAATTCACGAATTTTCCGATTCTGAGCGATTTGTTACGTCCGTAAGCGTTTCACACGTAACATTATGAGGAGTTGTTTAAATTCAGGTCTTATGTGACTTATACTATGGAAATTGGTGACCTATGTCACGTGCCATGTTACCATGCCATGTAATGTATTGTCATGCCGTTTTTCATGTTTTAATAGACGAAAAAACTACCACTGGACTCATATCAGTACCGGCATGACATAGTATTCGTTAAACGTTACATTTCAGCTCGTATGTATAAGGACGAAGCAATACATTGGCCTAGCGACGAGAATTGCCAGGTCCGGCCTCGTAGCCCGGCGGCTGCCTTATGAGCGCCGGCTGGCCAATGCTGGCTGGGCGACCGACGCGTGCCGCGCAGCGCCGGCCGGGACGCGAGCATTAGCCGAGCGGCGTTCGCAACTGGGCTGCCGGGTTACTTGCGCTACGAGCCTGACCACCTGACTCTGACCACTCGCGCCAACCTTCCCAATCTGAGCAACTAATAATAGGTACATCTCCGTGCAAAATCATTGTATTGAAACAAAAAAGTGAATTATTTTATAAACAGATCAATGCATCAACATCAACATCAACATCAAAAATAATCATTATCAAACATACTCATGCATTATCATAATTACTATGGATCAACGGTCATCACAAATTCACAACTTACAACATTTCTAAGATCAAAAGAAGGCAAAAATTGCACACTCACAGCTCACAATTAGGTGTTTATATAACTCCGATCACGACGCACAATTGACAGCCTTTCACAACTCACAGTAACTTGAACACTGACAACGGTTCGACGCACATGTATTCTGCACAACACTGCCGCGGCAACTGACACATGGACGCCTGGCTTGAAAAGTGTTTGCAATTCGTATGCGCGCATGCTCGCGCCGCCGGTATCCATACCTCAGCGGGGTGTAAGTGGGAGGTGTATATGAACACCTGAGCTGGCGGTGAGCGGACACACGACGCAGGTACTGCAACTACACACCAGTCAGTCGGGTGTAGGTGGGTGGTGTAGATGAACACCTCAGCTTGCGGCGAGCGGACACACGACGCAGGTGTATTGGAAATCAACACAGCGGGCAGGTGTCCGTGAACACCTGAACTGTGGGTATTTAACACACGATGCGATGGTGGTCGGAACTGACACACGACGCAGGTGTCTGCCATGTGTGTAGATTGCGAAGCCTCAACAATTACACCCCATGCATGAGTAAATTTCCAAATTAACCCCTGTGGCAGGAGTTAACACCCGGGTCGTGTGAAGCGATTGTGTGAGTGCATTACCTTACAAGACGAATTGCGACTAGAAAAAGTACGGAGCCGTGCGGCGAGACTGGTGACAGGGGCCTCACCCAGGACATCGACAGACAAACTGAGACAAGACCTTTGATGGGACACCCTCAAGACACGACGAACGATGCACAAACAGCTGTTCTTTCACAGGCTCACAAACACACTACACTAACAACCAGAATACACCAGTAAAACGCCATTTTGGGCGATGACCGAGCTGGCGCGCTCTGGTAAAGCTAAAACAGGTTTGACATATTAAACGGTACGGGAGCACACGTGGTAATAGCACACAGTCCTTTTAGTCCTTTTAGTCTTCCATAAAAATTGCCAGGCCTCCATGCATGCCAACAGAACAATTAAGTTTTGTTAAAATGATCATGATCTCCTTTCTCGAATCCGCCAAAAGGAGTACGTCCTGAGCACTGCATGCTTCAGCGTGTAGAAAACGATTGCCTAAATTAATAATGCCATTTTTTTTATCAAGAATGATTTTTGATCATTTCCAAGTTTGCGTGTGCCACGCGCTGTGGTGCCACCCTTACCAGAACGCAACATACCAAAATCAAAATTGATTTGATGGTCCTATCTAATGGTGAAACCCCGATATCAATCGGAACAGTGGTTGCAAAGATATTAGCTTCCGAAAGGCGTCTGTATGGCTGGTTCGGGCCGGGTCAAATGTACATTTGTCTAGTAAGTTGACAAGAAACCTCACGGGCGCTTCGCGCCCGCTCGGTAATAAGACAGATACTCCGGCACAGTCACGAGTATGGCCGGGTCTGTGGTACTATTATACACCACCATTGGAAGGAAACTCAGAAACTCGAGAACACTAACACTCCCCGCCAACAGAACAACATTCTTCCAATGATCATTTATCCCAAACACTACCCGCACATGGAACACACTGACACACATGATAAATAGCAATGCGTAGGCAGGCTAATTTTAGCTCGGACAGTGAATTCGTTATCAAGTACTTGTGAGTACCGATCGTTATAAGCGTCGAACGCTTATCAACTTTAACTTGAAATATCTTTCGGTAGGAATGTGTGTATGTAAAATGCGATATATTTACAATATTTTTGGTATCGTCTATCGATTTCAAGTATTAACTCCATTTTGTTTGTGGAAAATGTCATTATTTCCCTTTAAAGGGATAAATGACCTTTTTATTTTTAGCAACTTTTTTAGCATTTTTTTAGTTTTTTTTTCTTCTTGGGCTACCGTTATGGTATAACAATGACGTGGTCTAAATTTTAGTATGAAATACAATTATTTCCTTATTAAAGGTTGGAAGTTTGGACAAATGAAACAACAAGTACATATACTTCTTTCGGAGTTCATGATCGGTGTTTTCCCTCCACTAACGAAACGCAACATCCATCTGCTCAACGTTGAATACCTACCTCTCGTTGAATTAACTCTCAACAAATTGCATACACTAAATAAGTCGCCGTCCGGGGCGAAACTAAACTGCCGATTTCAATTCCTTTTTTCAAATTATTGTTGATTGTTCATAAAAGATTGGCACATATTCGCAAAAGATAGAGTGCAGGAAACATATTGCAGACTTGCATGCTAAATAACAATGCGAAGGGAGGCTAATTTACTGAATTCGTTACCGAGTACTTGCTGAGTACCAATCGTTATAAGTGTGGAACGCTTATTAACTATAACTTGAAATATCTTTCCGTGGAAGGGTTTTTATGCATAATGTGATGAATTTACAACATATTTTGGTCTCGTCTGTCGATTTCAAGTAATAACACCATTTGTGTGGGAAAAGGTCATTATTTCCCTTTAATTAAATCTAGGCCGAATAATTGTTCGCACCACTTCGAGGGCGCAAAAAATAAATTCCTCTACTGATTACTTGCCGTTAGTAACTACGCCCGTTAGTGACATATTTACATAAGTGAGTAGTTTCTGGTTCTGGTTCTGGTCTGGTTATAATGGAGTTGTGAGGGCATCCTTGCCAGGCGCCACTCTCCCCAGTTCTTCGTCTGTATCATTTTATCTGCTGCTAACCGGAGTTCACATGGGACGAGCACGAAGACGTAGCTGCGTCCGAAGCAGGACCTAGCGACCACAGCACCGAAACGTGGAATTCTCGCCAGTATCGCCACAGCAATGATTTCGTGTTGAAACACATTACAAGCATGTAGGCCGGCGGAGTGTTTTTTCCTGACTTCTAAGTTTTCACTGTCTCTACTTTTTAGCGTGGATGTGTGGTTTTTAACTTTGCATCCATCTTAACTTGACTTTGTTTGAATAAACTGCATGGAATAAACTGCATTGCAACTGCAACTGCATGGAAAGGCGCTGAGATCGTGAATACAAAACACGACGACAACACGATGGACCATATTTATTCGATTATATGTGAACCCCCAAATCACACAGCAATGGGGATGTCCATTACAGCAACTAGTATAGCAGCGACTGTTTTGTGTAGATCTGAGTAACAGCTACCCAGATCATAATGAATGACTAGAATAATGACTCGAATTCGTATTTTTTTCTGTGATGGACTCCCTACTTACACGTCGCCCATCTCGCGAAAGAATTTCGCCACAAACTCGCGCTTTTGGTATGTTGGTGCATCCGGATCCCGCTTGCGCCGGGCCTTGGCTTCCAGGTACTCCAGACAAAGTTTCTTGAAGACGTTTATTTTTTTTAAAAAGCAATGCACCCTGTCTTTTTTAGGTTGCATGGTCAAACTTGAACTGTGGTGGTAAACAACCTTCGTTTTTTTTCTCGGATGGCCGGAGGCTCAATTTCCACTGTTGACCTGAAGCCTTTCTTATAAAAAAATGGCCTCAGGATCCGGCACTTGAAATGTTTAGCGTCGAAACAGCGCCTCGGAAATGCAGCAGCAAAGCCAAATAATATGCAGGTATTTTACACACTGCCCAAAGATAACAAATTCCCAGTCCTGAGGCCATTCTTGATTATTGTCTTTCCATGCGCATCCAAATGCTTTCAAACAGGACACATTGACTGTACCGATGCTAGAATGGTTCTTTTGTTGCCTTTTGGTCACCGGGAGGGGACGGGAAATTACGGATGCCCGTAATTTCATAGTTTACAACTGGTGGGAAAATTATCGTCACTGGGTGGGCATCTTGGAGCACTGGATGGGCATTTGCCCACCCCGTTACTTACTTACGGGAGGCCCTGCTCTTCCAGGACTACGTAATAGAAGGAATGAGGCGGCGACGGGCGGCGGCGGCGGCGGCTGGCGCTGCGACCGATTTCCCACTGATTTCACTTTATTCCGGCGGTCGTGCCCCTTGTTCTACGTTTATGTTAGGAGAGGTGCCGTGACTGAAGTCTTTTGGAATTTTGCACCGATCCTATTATTTCATTTGTTTCCGTTGTTTCCCTACTTGATCACAAATAAACAACAACAACAACCACTTCCCGCCCCCTGACCGACAGAGGGGATTCTCATTGTATCAGGGCCCCTGAGTGGCGAAAGAGGCCCTTGTATCCGCCCTTGGGGGCCCGCGAGTGAGGACAATTTTAGGACCCAAAAAATAACCTAATACAAAAGTTGAAAATGGGGCCCCCTCAAAACAAAGTGGGCCAAATCCGGTGAATTGAAAATTTTGGGGTAGGTATGATGGGCCCTTGATTTCTAATACGCCCTTTCAGGGGCCCGTACAAATTTCCATGGGTCCAGTCGTCGCCCCAGGGGCCCTGGTCGTTCATCCATGAATCCCCAGATGGGCCTTTCAAGGGCCCCGGTCGACCCTCTAGGTGCTCCGGTCGATCCTCAAGGAGCCCAGCCGACTAGAGCCCTTCGTGGGACAAATTTTCAGCCCCATCCCGTTCCAGCCCATTCATCCAGACCCAAACCCGTTCCAATCCGACTTCATAATTGAATTGAATCCCATCCCTACCCGTTTCTGCATATTTCACTTTTTGTGGTGCTAAAAAATATATGGTCTGTCCCGTAACCGGTTCCAACCCGTTAATTTCCAAAAAGTTTGCCCTATTCCCCCCCCCCATTCCCGTCCCGTTGCCATTCCCGTACGGGATGCAGGGTTTTACAGCCGACCTTCCAGGATCCCCGGCCGACCCTCCAATGAATGATTTATTACCCCTGTCAGGGGCATATTACCCCCTTACCCCTGGCAGATCCTATTCAATTTGGGGGAGGGGGGCTTCAGCCCCATAACTTGTTGCTCAGCCCCCAAACTTGTCAGTCAACCCCCCCAACTTTACAGAATAAATATTAGACATACAAAACAGTATGAAAGAAAAAGGAAGTAAAGAAACAGATTTAGCATATTACTTACCAGTAAGGCGCCGTAGTTGGCGATGGACGATCGAGCGCGAAATAAATGTATGGTGAATTTCAACCCGATCGGGCAAGTAACTCCTGAGCTACAAAAAAGAGTGTGCATGTGCGCACGTGCAGAGGCACCCCACCCATGACTAGTGGGTAGTCGGCGGCGGAGGGGACCCTAACCACACACCAAATTTGAACACAATCAACTTAGCCGTTCCTGAGATATAGAATAGGGGTGTGCACGTGCACACGTGCAGAGGCACCCCATACCTGACTTGTGGGAAACTGGCGGTTGAGAGGTCCCTAACCACACACTAAATTAGAACGCAATCGGTTCAGCCGTTCCTGAGATATAACATAGGGGTGTGCACGTGCGCACGTGCAGAGGCACCCCACCCCTGACTTGTGGAAAATTGGCGGCTGAGGGGTCCCTAACCACACACCAATTTTGCACATAATCGGCTCAGCCGTTGCAGAGTTTTTGCGAGAAAACACTTTTCAACACCCTTCACGTGGCACGCGCCACGCGCAGTGGTAGTCATTCACATGAGTCAGCACCGGTCTCAAACAGGGTAGGTTGGATGGGGCTGCTCAGCAAACAAGTCAGCTTGTCAATCGGACGTGTGGTTGCAGAGATATGAGCTTCTCAAAAGCGTCGCCACGGGTCGGGCAGGGCCGGGCCCCTCATATTCAGATTGTTCCCGTATACCACGGAAAGACGAGCTAGCGCTTGGCGCTCGCTGGTAATTATGTAAACTAAAGATCAACACTATTTATTGACAACCAGGTAGACTAAACAGTAAACAACCATGTACACACACATGAAAATATGTCACTTTATGAAATATGTACATGGTAAAATAAGCAAAGCAAGACATCCCAATTTGGCCCTGTTCCTGGTTAACGAACAAACATTAGAATCCACCTTCACATTGGCCAAACGTGTGTAGATTTTGAGTACAATTATGGTTATGCAAATGACACTATGAAAAATAAAACAGAAGTATTATTTGACCATCTCACAGGACACTGATCATCCTAGGGTGGAACAAGAACATGAATGATCATAGAGTTAGACCTAGCAAGTAGGTACAAGTAAGAGTTATAAGAATATAATCTTCTATTTGCTCATAATGTTCCAGCATTACCAGCAATACAAATATGTTTCACAAGATAAATTAAGGTCAGGGTGATTAAAAGTGGAGAGTTTAGATCATTTTTGGGGAAAATATTATATCCAAATTGCAATAACAAAGAACCCAAAACTTGCAAAAACAAAGCACAAATATTGGAAAACAGAGGACATCCAAGAATGACTTTCTTGATGGGTTTGGGCGCGTAGCTGCGTGACAGTGCGACAACAAAGGCCAAGCTACATGTGCATAATTTTGCATAGCTGCGCCATATTTGTCTCCTTTATTATTACTAAAGTAATGCCTTTTGTTTTTGCCTAATTTGTTTGCATTGTGGGAAATATGTTATTCGTATTTTTACGGGTGCATATGGAAGCGTTCAAAGTTGTAGCAATAAATGCTTGTACCATACAAAACAGCACCATCCAACGCTTGCGACATCCAAATTTCGCCCAAGTAGGGGACATCGTCATCAACCAAGCTAGCAGCAGCCAAAATCGTGGTATCCAGCCACATACAAAGTAGTGGCAGCCAAAGCTTGCGACCTCCAAAAATAGAACACCGAGGACATCTACCTTCCGGGAACTATTGGTTCAAATATCGCCCGGTAGATGTCTCACCATAGCCGGTGGTGCGACGAAATGCTAGTTGAGTGACATCACTTGAACACAGTGGAGTGGTGTATAGTGGAACCCGGCAGTGTCAGTGGCGCCGCCGCGGCGGCGGCCCTGACGGGCCGGGGGCGGCGGCGCTCCGCCGCCCGCGGGGTCTCAGCCGCTTGCCCGGCAGCGCCGGGCTGTGCGCGCTGGCGGTAGCCATGCCTGCTGACGGTAAAAATGTTCGCTTCTGCTGGGCCATGGGAACCGTAGGGGCCCGTATATTTCCTTCGTGTTTTAGATGGGTCTGCATTGATCTGGGTATGACGATTTTAGTGAGTAGATTTTCGGTACATATTGAGCATATGGTACATATTATCAGGGTGTTTAGCTGTTTTGCCTGCTGGAGTAGGGATTTTGGACCTCGCTTAGATACGGTAAGTATATGTATGTACCTACAAACCAGTAAAACGTCCTTATTGGATCAGGAACCGAGCGGGCGATTCTTCAACGTTCTTTTCCAATGTGAAGGAGCACTTCGTTTTGTTTTGACCTCAGTTGACCTAAGATGCCCTTGCAGGGCTCACTGAGCATCAGTGGCATAGGGTCATCAAGAATAAGCTATACAAAGATGCTGCTGAAATAATTGGTCTGATGTAATGTGTATTCTCTGAATGGGAGGCATTTGCATATTTTCATATTGACATATAAATGGGGAGGTCACGGAATCGACCTGACCTTAGGTCACATATATACACAAATCTAAGATATGCGATTTGTAGGTACTTAACCCTAATTCAATTATGTGAGTTTAAAACCGCTCGGGACAAACACTGTTGCCTGGGCACGATTGCTATTTTTTGGGAGACGGATCACTTAATGCGACCAAGTGACATGACCTGAGGTGACCCGAAAAAAAAACATTGCAAAATGTGGTTAATTGATGCCCGAACAGGTGCATGACAATTTGTTACCAAGACTAAGACAGAAAATCTGACAACAGGTTATTACGACCGATCAGTAAGCTGTTTGAATAGAAATACATCAACATAGTCTAACAATGTCACACTCACACCAATCGTTTTTGCGCTCTTTAATGAGACAGTGCGTATTTCCCAGAAGACCGGCTTACGTACCTATACTCAAATACACCTGCTCGATAGAGACTGGTAAAGTTTTGAATCATGCCATTTGTAGCCACTGCAATATGGACCAGTAGAATACAACCAACAGCCACTGAATCGGCTCCAACGACCACCGTCGTCACATGGATGCTCAAAATACTCGCGTTTAAGCCGGCGATCCACTAATAAAACGTCTCCTGGGTTGGTTTGAAGCTGTAAAATGACATCGGTTACTCGAGGACTAACAAAACTCGTGCTTCCGCCCTCCCGTCCCGCCGAATTCTGGTAGCCGTTAGGTGTTGATGAAATATAGATATGGGGTGATAATGTGAGGGCGGCAGACCCGGGGCGGGCGGGTATCACATTACACCGTGGGAGAACTCGCCGTCGTGCCGCGGCGCGCCGAACGCCGCCGTACTATGAAGTATGAATCGTCCATATATTACGTAACGCTTTCTTCGGCAATTTTCAACACCCTTCACCCTATGTAAAGCTTCGTAACGTTTCCACTGAACCCGTATATAATTAAGCAGCGCAAACATGTTTGTCCCCCACACCCCACACCCTCTGTACAAGATACAAAATCATCCTTAATGTAGCATGAACATCGTCGTGGCGGCCAATATCTTGAATTCCAGACCCTATGCTAGGCACTCGTATAGGCTTTGTATGATTCTGTTTTTGGTTCCGACACTGTGACATCGTGACACCGTGGCACCGTGGCGCCGTGGCGCCGTGGCACCGTGGCGCCGTGGCACCGTGGCACTGAGGCACCGTGGCGCCCTGGCACAGTGGCGCGGTGGCACCGTGGCACCGTGGTACCGTGGCGCCGTGGCACCGTGGCACCGTGGCACCGTGGCACCGTGGCGCCGTGGCACCGTGGCGCCGTGGCGCCGTGGCACCGTGGCACCGTGGCACTGTGGCACCGTGGCACCGTGGCGCCGTGGCGTTGGCACGTGTGGTGCCTCTGAGAGGGATGGCCTGCCTCTGAGAGGGATGGCACTGGCCTTCAGGTGCCTCTGAGAGAGATGGCACTGGCCTTCAGGTGCCTCTGAGAGGGATGGCACTGGCCTTCATGTGCTTTTTAGAGAGATGGCACTGGCCTTCAGGTGCCTCTAAGAGAGATGGCACTGTCCTTCAGGTGCCTTTGAGAGAGATAGCACTGGTCTTCAGGTGCCTCTGAGAG
Source organism: Chirona hameri (assembly GCA_036785665.1). Lineage (NCBI taxonomy): Eukaryota > Metazoa > Arthropoda > Thecostraca > Balanomorpha > Balanidae > Chirona > Chirona hameri. The sequence goes on along the minus strand of JAXIVJ010019379.1, from coordinate 6,040 downwards.
AGATGGCACTGACCTTCAGGTGCCTCAGAGAAGGATGGCACTGGCCTTCAGGTGCCTCTGAGAGGGATGGCACTGACCTTCGGGTGCCTCTGAGAGGGATGGTACTGGCCTTCAGGTGCCTCTGAGAGATATGGCACAGGCCTTCAGGTGCCTCTGAGAGGGATGGCACTGGCCATCAGGTGCCTCTGAGAGGGATGGCACTGGCCTTCAGCTGCCGCTGAGAGAGATGGCACTGGCCTTCAGGTGCCTCTAAGAGAGATGGCACTGACCTTCAGGTGCCTTTGAGAGAGATGGCACTGGCCTTCAGGCGCATCTGAGAGAGATGGCACTGGCCTTCAGGTGCCTCTGAGAGGGATGGCACTGGCCTTCAGGTGCCTCTGAGAGGGATGGCACTGGCCTTCGGGTGCCTCTGAGAGGGATGGCACTGGCCTTCAGGTGCCTCTGAAAGGGATGGCACTGACCTTCAGGTGCCTCTGAGAGGGATGGCACTGGGCTTCAGGTGCCTCTGAGAGGGATGGCACTGGCCTTCAGGTGCCTCTGGGAGGGATGGCACTGGCCTTCAGGTTCCTTTGAGAGAGATGGCACTGGCCTTTACTGGGAATACCTCACATTCTGCGTCGTTTGGGAATTAATTGTGCCTACAGTACTCAGAGGCGTGTACAAAGAGTGTAACCTGGGAGGCCTGCGAGTGACGCGCTACAGGCCTTCGACACAGACACTTTGTCATCAACTGATCAGCCATTACCGAATTGATCAATGTCACTTCCACACAACTGACAAACAATGTTTTTATCACACTCACTTGATGCAATACAGGCATTCCAGCAATGGTATTGTTGCCTAAACTTATTGCAAGCGTATCTAGCACTTATAGACATACATTAATTGTAATTTGGTGCAAAACATTTAAGAAATTACTCAGCTTTATTCCAGAAGATACCGCGGTGCCAGCAGGGGCGCAGCCAGAATTTTGCGACGGGGGGGGGGGGGGGGGCTAACTGAAGTGGGCCCCTTAGCATTGGTTGATGGCTGATGGAGTTCATGGCTGATGGATTAACGATGGGCCCTTTCAAAATCTGGGATGGGCCCATTCTGATCCTAATATCCACTGTAATCAACGAACGTGACATTCAGAACCTAAGATGGGCCCTTTCCAGACATGAGATGGGCCCTTTCGGCGCCAAAGATGGGCCCTCTCCGGACTTAAGATGGGACCTTCCCGGGCCTGAGAGCTGAGATGTGCCTTTTCTGGCCCTGAGATGCTCGCTTTCTGACGCTAAATTTGATTTTATCAGGCCTGAAATGGGCCCTTTCTGAGTCCACGATGGATCCCTTTCAGACTCGAGATGGGCCCCTCTGAGCCGCGACGGGGGGGGGGGGCCTTCATAACCCCCCCCCCCTCTGTCTGCGCCTCTGGGTGTCAGTGCCAGTGCCTGTGAAGGGAAGTGCCAGTGCCAGTGCCTGTGACAGCGTGACTGCGTTGTCATCGACCCACACCTGTCATGGAACCGCCACGTCTCGTCGGTCGTTCAGCGTTGCTATTGTGTGCTGGTAGGTCTCGCGCGAATCCGTCATAAGCTGCCCCGAAATGCGTCAGACGTTGCACCGCGGCACAGAGGCAGCGCGTGCAAAAGGCGATCAACTTCGGTGTCCGCCTTGTGACTGGCCTCGGCCGGCGCGATCATGTCCCCCCTTCATTACGGGAGCTCGGGTGGCCTAATGTTGATGACATGATCAACGAACGTGACATTGCCGTTGAACGCCACCGCATCACGGGGCCACCTCATCACAGCGCCTCAGAACCGCTGCGCGGTCGGGTGGTAAGGCGTGCCGAAGTGTCCGCCCGCCACACGCGCGCCAGTGATGGAGGCCAGCTCAATCTGCCCCGTGTGCGGACAGAATTCGCAAAGCGCAGCTTCATGTACCGAACCGCGAGTGCCTGGAACGCCCTAACACAAGAGGCTAGGCGATAGCCCATCTGCATGCTGCATCTATATCTATATACCGGGATATGGTTGCGATCGATGTCAGCAGCCGGGGTCGGTCTGTGTTGCCACTCTTTTGCCGCTGTGTTTTACCATCTGTATTTTTATCATCATCTGGTGCTGTATTTTGCACTTTTATCTTGGTGTACTTCATTTGTGTAATGACGTGGATATCATAAAATCAATACTATGGAAGGTCCTAATACATATATCTGTATCTGTATCGGTGACCTCGGATGGCCTCGGCTGACCCTGTAGGGGTCAGTGAACAAAAATGGCACCTAGGTCATCAAGAATGGCCTATAATAACATGATCCAGAAGGAATTAGACTGATATCTTGCGTATCCTTGGAATAGGAAGCATTTTAATATTTCCCCATTGACTTTTAATGGGGAGGTCACGAAATTGACCCGACCTTAGGTCGCTGATATACAAAATCCAAGATAAAGGAATTGTAGATACATATGACCTTATGAAACCCTGTAAGTTTAAAACCGATCATTTAAAAACTGTGACTGTGGTACGACCACAAGTTTTTTTTGGAGGTGGGGTCACGTGACCTGGTCTGGTGACCTGATCTGAGATGACCCGAGGTATTTTTTGTTTTCATAATGTGCGCAATTGATGCCCGAATAGCTGTGCCCAAAACGGCGGTGTTGCTTGTCGCCGTTTTTTCGCTATCCTCGAAAAACCTGAGGGGGGGAGGGGGGGATGGGGGGTCTAAACACCGCGGCACGGCGCGGGTTAATGCAGAAACCCAAAATAATGTCTCATAAATCCCGTATGCGCTAAGTTAAAACGTTTTTAAAACCATGCCATGTTATTTTTCACGTCGAGACACATGGGAAAAGCTCAGAAAACCTGGAAAAAGTAGAAAAAGTAGCAAAATGACGGCCTCTAATGCACACACCACGCACCAATTTGATCCCAATCTGATGTAATGCCTAGACAGTAGACATATCACCATTATATTGTTGGAGACAATGAGGAGAACAGGCGATAATAATGTTTTTTTTTGGCGATAATGATTTCGATCTGAGAAAAATGGGCCTAGTAGATCTCGGCCGAAGGTTAGTGGCTGGTGGCATTGGTGGTATTGGGGGTTCACAACCCGCAGTGACAAAGAAAGAAATTTGGCAGCCAATTTGACAAGTATGAAATATGTGTAGTGATGCATTACTCATGACATAATTGATGAGCACACAGTGTTAATCGACATCAAAATTGGACATTTTCGGCCCCGGCGCAAGTTCTTAGAGATAATATTTTGGCGCCAACTTTATGCAGTGAGTTGGTACTTTTTAACTCCCCTGAATAAGCACCAGTCGTACAACTATAACGATAGTGATAACTGTTTTAGCTTCTGCAAAACCGCTGTTGTCTAGATCGGTGCCTGTGACGCTTTTGTGACAGCTGTTGTATTGTCCCGTTAATGGAGCATATGACGTCTGTGACGGTGTATGGGCAATGTGGCAGTGCCAACGACGGCGCCTGTCATGAGGCTGCACCCGTGGCAGAAGATACCGTGGTGCCAGTGCCAGTGCCTGTGAAGGGGCGGTGCCAGTGCCAGTGCCTGTGACAGCGTACGGCACAGCGGTGACGGGCGTGGGCGGCACCTGATTCGACCGGCAAGGACGCGCCGCCGGCCGCCGGCCGCCTGCTATATAAACGTCTAACGACTGGCGATCAGCATCCAGTACTGATCAGCTCAGCAAGGTAAGCGGCGCGGAGAAGGCGGCACACGCTGCAGCCGCCAGTGGCCTCCTCTCCGTCACTGTAGACAGACTGACATACACCTTGACTGTCACTGTAGACAGACAGACAGACACCCTGACTGTCACTGTAGACAGACAGACAGGCATCCTGTCTGTCACTGTAGACAGACAGACAGACACCTTGACTCTCACTGTAGACAGACAGACAGACACCCTGACGGTCACTGTAGACAGACAGACAGGCATCCTGTCCGTCACTGTAGACAGGCAGTCGGTCCGGGCCCTGTCTGTCACTGTAGACAGACAGACAGACACCCTGTCCATCACTGTAGACAGACAGACAGACACCCTGACTGTCACTGTAGACAGACAGACAGACACCCTGTCCATCACTGTAGATAGACAGACGGTCCGGCCCCTGTCCGTCATTGTAGACAGACAGACAGACACCCGGACTGTCACTGTAGACAGACAGACAGACAGACAGTCCATCACTGCAGACAGACAGACAGACAGACAGTCCATCACTGTAGACAGACAGTCGGTCCGGACCCTGTCCGTCACTGTAGACAGACAGACAGACACCCTGACTGTCACTGTAGACAGACAGACAGACAACCCTGACTGTCACTGTAGACAGACAGACAGACACCCTGTCCATCACTGTAGACAGGACAGTCGGTCCGGACCCTGTCCATCACTGTAGACAGACAGACAGACACCCTGCCTGTCACAGTAGATAGACAGACAGACACCCTGACTGTCACTGTAGACAGACAGACAGACACCCTGTCCATCACTGTAGACAGACAGACGGTCCGGACCCTGTCCGTCACTGTAGACAGGCAGTCGGTCCGGGCCCTGTCTGTCACTGTAGACAGACAGACGGTCCGGACCCTGTCTGTCACTGTAGACAGACAGACAGACACCCTGACTGTCACTGTAGACAGACAGACAGACACCCTGTCCATCACTGTAGACAGACAGACGGTCCGGACCCTGTCCGTCACTGTAGACAGGCAGTCGGTCCGGGCCCTGTCTGTCACTGTAGACAGACAGACGGTCCGGACCCTGTCTGTCACTGTAGACAGACAGACAGACACCCTGACTGTCACTGTAGACAGACAGACAGACACCCTGTCCATCACTGTAGACAGACAGACGGTCCGGACCCTGACGGTCACTGTAAACAGGCAGTCGGTCCGTCACTGTAGACAGACAGACGGTCCGGACCTGACTGTCACTGTAGACAGACAGACGGTCCGGACCCTGACTGTCACTGTAGAAAGACAGACGGTCCGGACCCTGACTGTCACCGTAGACAGACAGACGGTCCGGACCCTGACTGTCACTGTAGGCAGACAGACGTTCCGGACCCTGACTGTCACTGTAGACAGACAGACGGTCCGGACCCTGACTGTCAGTGTAGAAAGACAGACGGTCCGGACCCTGACTGTCACCGTAGACAGACAGACGGTCCGGACCCTGGCTGTCACTGTAGACAGACAGACGGTCCGGACCCTGACTGTCACCGTAGACAGACAGACGGTCCGGACCCTGACTGTCACTGTAGACAGACAGACGGTCCGGACCCTGACTGTCACTGTAGACAGACAGACGGTCCGGACCCTGACTGTCACCGTTGACAGACAGACGGTCCGGACCCTGACTGTCACTGTAGACAGACAGACGGTCCGAGCCCTGACTGTCACTGTAGACAGGCAGTCGGTCCGTCACTGTAGACAGACAGACGGTCCGGACCCTGACTGTCACTGTAGACAGACAGACGGTCAGAAACCTGATTGTCACTGTAGACAGACAGGTTTCTGAATGTAAACAGACACGGTGGGTCGGAGCACCGACAGTGGCCGCAGAGTGCTTCTGTATAGTATCAGCTCACTCGCCGCAGGCTGAGGTTAAACTGTACACTTTAAGTGATACAGTCATATCTTAAGTTGTGCTTATTACGTTCTCATAATTAATGACAAATGATTGGAGCTCTGTTCTTCATTTTCCTGAAAGCTTCCAATCGCAAAGATTGTTTTACCTATATATATATATATATATATATATATATATAAATATATATATATATATATATATATATATATATATATATATATATATATATATATATATTAATATATAGCCTTGGTTTTACTCATCTCGGTGATTTCCAAATAGAATACAAAGTGGAAAGGGAAGGTTAAGATACGGAGTAACATGTATTGCAATATTTGCTAATACTTACGAGCAGATACAAAAATGTATGTTCAATGTTAAACCGCTCAACGAAGGAGGCTAAGAGACACCGCTAAATGCGAAGAATATATATATAT
>JAXIVJ010019378.1:2500-19797 GCA_036785665.1 Chirona hameri | reverse complement strand
GGGCAGGGCAGGGCAGCAGACCCGCAGCAGACCCGCAGCAGACCACCCGCAGACCCGCAGACCCGCAGACCCGCAGACCCGCAGTGTGACGCAGACAGGCAGGCAAGGCAGGCATACGACAGATGACAGACGACAGACGACAGACGACAGACGACAGACAACAGACGACAGACGACATACGACAGACGACAGACGACAGACGACAGATGACAGACGACAGACGACATACGACAGACGACAGACGACATACGACATACGACAGACGACAGACGACAGACGACAGACGACAGACGACAGACGACAGACGACAGACGACAGACGACAGACGAACATACGAACAGACGAACAGACGAACAGACGAACAGACGACAGACGACAGACGACAGACGACAGACGGCAGACGGCAGACGGCAGACGGCAGACGGCAGACGGCAGACGGCAGACGGCAGACGGCAGACGGCAGACGGCAGACGGCAGACGGCAGACGGCAGACAGCAGACGGCAGACGGCAGACGGCAGACGGCAGACGGCAGACGGCAGACGGCAGACGAACAGACGAACAGACGAACAGACGAACAGACGACAGGCGACAGACGACACAGAGACAGACGACACAGACGACAGGCATACATACAGGCAGACAGGCAGACAAACCATCTCCCTATCACTGTCAGTAGACTGTGTATCACAGTCAGTAGAATGTGTCGTGTAACATCACTGTCAGTAGGTTGCGTCGTGTAACATCACTGTCAGTAGGCTGTGTCGTGTAACATCACTGTCAGTAGGCTGTGTCGTGTAACATCACTGTCAGTAGGCTGTGTCGTGTAACATCACAGTCAGTAGGCTGTGTCGTGTAACATCACTGTCAGTAGGCTGTGTCGTGTAACATCACAGTCAGTAGGCTGTGTCGTGTAACATCACTGTCAGTGCTGTGTCGTGTAACATCACTGTCAGTAGGCTGTGTCGTGTAACATCACTGTCAGTAGGCTGTGTCGTGTAACATCACTGTCAGTAGGCTGTGTAGTGGAGCGAGGCAGACGGACCGGACGGGTTCCGTCCGCTGGAGCTGCTCCTGGCCAAACCTGTATCCATACAGTTGTCCACTCCAGCTGCCTCCCCCCCCCCCCCCCAGACCCCCTCCCCGTCCCCATCCTCCCGGTCAGTTATCTGGTTGGTTGTCTACTCCAGCTACACCCTCCGCCTCAGCGCCGGCTGCCGGGCCTGTTTCTTAGGGGGAGGGGGGGGGGGGGGGGGGGGGTCCAGTGTCCACGGCCAGATTGACGCGCGCCGGCGCCATCGCCCCCTACTGCGCCGAGATCGTCTCGGTCGTGATCTGCGCCGATACGAGCGCCATTGTTTTCTTTCCCGTGCCGTTTTCACACAGATGGACATTTCTGGGGCGGCACCGAACCGTGGCGGAAAATGGGGAGCAGCAGAGTCCGATACCACCCTCACCCATACCACCCTCACCCATACCACCCTCACCCATACCACCCTCACCCATACCACCATCACACATACCACCCTCACACATACCACCCTCACACATACCACCCTCACACATACCACCCTCACCCATACCACCCTCACCCATACCACCCTCAGCCATACCACCATACCACCCTCACCCATACCACCCTCACACATACCACCATCACCCATACCACCCTCACACATACCACCCTCACCCAAACCACCCTCACCCATACTACCCTCACACATACCACCCTCACCCATACCACCCTCACACATACCACCCTCACACATACCACCATCACCCATACTACCCTCACACATACCACCCTCACCCATACCACCCTCACACATACCACCATCACCCATACCACCCTCACCCATACCACCCTCAGCAATACCACCTTCATCCATACCACCCTCACCCATACCAGCCTCACCCATACCACCCTCATACATACCACCCTCACACATACCACCATCACCCATACCACCCTCACACATACCACTCTCACACATACCGTCATCACCCATACCACCCTCACACATACCACCCTCACCCATACCACCCTCACACATACCACCACCCTCACCCATACCACCCTCAGCCATACCACCCTCACACATACCACTTTCACACATACCACCCTCACCCATACCACCCTCACACATACCACCCTCACCCATACCACCCTCACACATACCACCCTCACACATACCACCCTCACCCATACCACCCTCACCCATACCACCCTCACCCATACCACCCTCACACATACCACTCTCACCCATACCACCCTCACCCATACCACCCTCACACATACCACCCTCACCCATACCACCCTCACACATACCACCCTCACACATACCACCCTCACCCATACCACCCTCACACATACCACCCTCACCCATACAACCCTCACACATACCACCCTCACGCATATCACCCTCACCTATACCACCCTCACACATACCACCCTCACACATACCACCCTCACACATACCACCATCACCCATACCACTCTCACCCATACCACCCTCACCCATACCCCCTCACACATACCACCATCACACAAACCACCCTCACCCATACCACCCTCACCCATACCACCCTCACCCATACCACCCTCACCCATACCACCCTCAAACATACCACCCTCACACATACCACCCTCACCCATACCACCCTCACACATACCACCCTCACACATACCACCCTCACACATACGACCCTCACACATACCACCCTCACCCATACCACCCTCACACATACCACCCTCACCTATACCACCCTCACACATACCACCCTCACACATACCACCCTCACACATACCACCCTCACACATACCACCCTCACACATACCACCCTCACACATACCACCCTCACCCATACCACCCTCACCCATACCACCCTCAAACATACCACCCTCACACATACCACCCTCACCCATACCACCCTCACCCATACCACCCTCACACATACCACCCTCACACATACCACCCTCACACATACCACCCTCACCCATACCACCCTCACCCATACCACCCTCACACATACCACCCTCACCTATACCACCCTCACACATACCACCCTCACACATACCACCCTCACACATACCACCCTCACACATACCACCCTCACACATACCACCCTCACACATACCACCCTCACACATACCACCCTCACACATACCACCCTCACCCATACCACCCTCACCTATACCACCCTCACTCATCATGGTCATAGGCAACGTTGTTTAACAAACCATTTTGTGTGTTTTTTTATTTCTGATATCCATATAAATGTTACATTTGCATTAATTTCCTCACCTGATACGTATAATTCAAGCGCTAAATGAAAACCTATTTTATCATTAGCGTAAACTTGGAAAGTTGTCACACCAATGGCAGGGGAGCACGATGGCTGCCAAATTGGGTTGTATCGAGCGGCGGAACAAAGCACATTTATGCGCTAATTAACCTGTATAAAATAAGGTAATATATTATCCAGATATTTGAATACCACAGGTGTTCCTTGCACTTCATTGGATATGCAATTATTGGCTCTTCCTGTGTCTTTACTTCACAAATTAAATTTTCCCTCGAACAGAAGATCAAAGGTATGTACACTTTGGAGCGTAGGGTCTCCGCATAGCCACAGAGCGGCCTTGGGTGTGTAGTATTCGATTGTGGGCCTGGGCGGTGGGCGTGGTTATACCATGCCTGATCAACCGTTAATTAAACCATGGAATATTGTGCGATGATGTGCCGTGATGCCTGACGAACGCTAAGTCGATTTTTTTTTGTCACGACTCATGACATGATTTATTTGGTCTGAACTAACTGGTGCAGACCGTTTTGCGGATTTGGAACTGGTGCAGACCGGAAATCGGTCAGCTTAATCGCTGAATATAGACGACAAGATTAATATCGCGTGCTTTGGCCTGCCACCATATCGCGCGGATTGATGATGACATATCAATGAATTAACTCAACATTTTACGGTTGCTGCGTGCTCTTAATGCTGCGGTATTTCCATTAGGCTACGGAAGTCTGATAAAAAACATTCGAAGCATGCATGCACAAACGCATACAGGCATCCACACCCGCTCGCATGCGCGCACATTCGCTCACTCGCACAATCGCACGAACGCACACGCACTCCAGTGGCAGTGGAAGCGGAGGATGTCATATGTTTGCCCACTTACACGTCATATACTCGTAATACGCATACACAGCGGTGTCGATTTATTTCAAACAATTGGGGGCCGGACAGGAACGGATCCAAGGGGTATCAGTGCCATTGCTTCACCAAAACGTCTGAAATCTGCCAAAAAATAGCACATTTCCTATGTGTAAAATAATATATAAGGAAGAGGTACGAAGCGGTTTGTTTTAACCCTCGTCCTACGGGGGGGGGGGGGGGGCTGACAGACCCCCTCCTGAGTTTGTGTTTATAATAACTTGTTACACATAAGGCGCATCTTGCTTAAATTTTCGGTTGCTGAGTTTACAACCATTATACGTATGCTGTACAAATTTAATTGAAATTGGTTAAGTAGTTTGGGAGATAATCATGTTTTGATGACGTCATGTTGGTGGAAAAACGATGTTATTTGAAAAATGGTAGAGAACAGAGTTTTTTAAAACTCTGTTTTCTACCATTTTTCAAATATTTACCCTCACTAAAAACCCTCGCCCGTCTAACACGACCCTCGCCCGTCTATAAAACCCTCGCCCGGGTAGGGGGTGGATGCCACCCTTCGGTTTTTCTGGAATAACTCGCGTAGTTTCCAACCGATTTCGATGGAACTTTCAGTACCCTACTTTTGAAAGAAGAAAAAATCCACATACTCTGAAAATTGTTGAATTTCTAACCCACATGACCCGTGACCTATGACCTGTTTCTCAAGGTCATGTCAGGCGCAACTGGCGTCCCGCAGTATCGATGCTTGTAACTTGTGCAGTTTCCGAGTGTGTGTTGTTCATGAGCATTTGTACAGGTGTTTCCAGGTGACAGTTGTGGTTTCCACTGATATTGTGACCTCGATTGACCTTTTCATAGGTCAACTGAGGTCATTGACCTCCGATGACCTTAGATTACTTTTTTGGGCTTCTGGCGGTTTCGAGGACATTTTGTGACGCTGATTTCAAATTTGGGATCCATTTTACATAATTATATGTTCCAATCGGGTCATGCGCTTCTACAGGTCAACCGAGGTCACTGACCTCAAATGACCTGACATGACCTTTTTGGAATTTGTCAGTTTTTATGATATTTTGGTGACGCTGATTACGAATTTGGCACCCATTAAGCATTATGATATGCTCATTCACGATTCTAGCTCGATAAAATTCAATTTATTCGCATTTACAATTTTGATGACTTTTGGGTCATTGACATGACCTCAGAGGTCACCTAATGACCCAAGACCTTAAAATTGGGTATCAGCGGCTTCCTCTCGTCATAAGCAACACGTTCGTCTTTGTCTCGAAGCATACTGGTCATTGATTCGACTCTGATTGAATCGTTTGGAATCGTTCAATCAAAATCCATTGAATCAAAGAAGAATCGATTCACCACCGGATTTTTGTATTCATGAATCATGATTGAACCAAAACCCGCATAGAAAAAGGCTGATTGAATCAAAAACACTGTGCAATGCTATTTCAATGGTAAGTCAAACGTGATTTGATCACAAAATGTTTTTATTCTTTGAATCTGAAAGAATCATTTCTCAAAATAGTTGTCCATGAATCAAACCGTGACTGAATCATTCATATTCCAAAATGAATCGTGATTGAATCCTTCCAAAAAGGGTGAATCAATAACCAGTCTGTCTCGAAGCTCTAGCTCAATTAGAGGCGAAACGCTAAGGGGGGGGGGGGGGCGTACCAACCCCCCTACCCGAACACGTAGTGATTTTGCCCTACCCGGGCGAGAGTTAAAGGAAATTGCAAACCCAATTAACCAAAGATACAAAATGGCATTCTCTTTAAAATGGCAATCTCGGATTTGCAAAATTTTGGGTTTTTGACCCCTAAAATAAATAAAAACTGATTAAAAAAAATCCCCACAAAATATTTGTTTTCAAAGATGTTAGAAAAACCGGCATATATGTGAGAGAACTGAGTATGGAAAATACCCATGCCAAATTTCAAAGCAATATCTTCATTTTTAACTGAGTGATGCAAGAAACTGATGCAAGAAACTGATGAAGTCATTTTTTTAATTTTTTTTGACTTTTTTTGACAATATACAAACAAATAATTACCTTTGCTGTATTTCTGAGCCAAAACTGGTCTAGGAACACGCCTTTTTATTTACATTTATGAATTTATAATTTTGAGGTTTTCTGAAGAGCAAAATCGCTGTTCTGGACGTGGTAAATCTGAGGTCATTCACTTGACCTGGAAGGTCAACCGTTGACCTGAAACCTAAAAATCACATACTGTTGGATTTCTCTCATGGCAGGCAACATGCTGGTTCTTACCGCATTGCTCTAAGTTTTTTTAAATAAAATTAACAGGGGGCTGTCACCCCCCGTTGGGCGAAGGTGAAAAAGCTCCTGTAGGGCGAGGGTTAAATCAGTTCTTAATGTAAAAATAATAAGTCACTTGCGTTTTGTATTGTGTCGGACAGCGCCTCCAAACCAAAGTTTTGAGCCGATCCTATGACCGACCAATGGCTCTCAGAATGACCGAGAGCCCTCTCAAACTGGCACAGGGCCCTCTCAGGCCTGACAATGCTCCTCTTGGACAAGCCTAAGACATTCTCAGGCATTGCAATGGCCCTCTCAGACTCCCTCTCTCAGGACTTGGCCCTCTCAGGCTAGCATGGGTTAAGCCTTTCCACACATGGCAAGGGGCCTCTCAGACCGGACGATGACCCGCTCAGGTCGATCAATGCTCCTCTCAAAGAAGCGGGTGTTGCTCTCTTACCGACTTAGAGCTCTCTCATGCCGGGAAAGTGCCCTCTTAGACCGCTGGAGGGTCCTCACAGGGTGGTAACTGGTAACCGGCTCTCTCAGGTCTGGCAAAGCTTATTTTAAGAACGACAATTAAGAATCTATGTGTCCAAGGCCTGAGAAGTACCGTTCAAACCAGTCGAGGGCCCTCTCAGATCGCCTCAGTCGCTTAGACGTGAATACTCGTTATGTCAGAACGGCAAAAGGCTGGTTTGGGGCCAAATCCCAAAGTCACACAATTATTTATTAAAAAAAACTCATCTGATTCCGCTTCTGCATGCATGAATAGATGATATAAAACATAATTTATTGGTAAAACTTGCGTATATTTTCGTTTAAATTAGTAAATGCGCCATTTTTTGGTCGACTTTAGGCGATGTGGACCTTCCCGCCCCCTTGGATACGCCAGTGGTCAGAACAAATTGGGGGGGGGGGGCGAAAGCACCTGGGGGGGGGGGGCGAACTCAACATGAGGGGGGGGGGGGGCGAGCGCCACCCCAAAAGTATATAAAAATCGACACCTATGCGTATATAAATGCACAAAAGCTATGATTCCATGTGTGTATTAATGCAGGACATTGCTACCGAAAAGGTGACATATTGGCGAATGATTTTGAACAATCCTCCAATTTAATCTAGCGATTTTGAACAATCCCTCAATTTAAGCCAGCGAAGCCTGTGGGACAAAGCCACGTAACATTGTTCCACGAAACGACATGCCGTCGATCGCTTGATTTCGAGCGAATTCCAAGTACCCCATTTCAATGCCTCAAATCAGTGGCCGGCCGCGACTGGCGGGTACCGACTCAAGACAACCATTTCGAAAGTGTTCACTCATTTGGAAGATCAGATAGGCTTGCTGACGTTTCGGATCGTTAGTTCCGCTGTCCGCCGACAGGAGGTGACACGGTGTCTCGTTTGGTGGGCAACAGCAGCGGCTCGCGGCGGCGGAACAGCCGGGGCCCGCCCGACGCCGACCCATTGTCTGTGGCTGTGCGCGGTGCAGACAGTGAACTGCCGGCCATTGTAGTGACTCAGACCGCCCCTGCTGGAGAGTGGAGTGACACTGACTCACCAGCGGCCGGGCCCGTGTCGGCCCCATGTTGGTCATGCTGCAATAGGAAGGCCGGCAGAGGCCGGCTGCGCTGGAGGCTTTGTTTTTAGGTGGTTTGTTTGAGTCATCGATATGGCTTTTATTCACTGGATATGGATGATTGCTTCATATAACTATCTGAGGTGTTCTATAGCCATGTCTGTGGGTTAAATACAAATCATCCACGCTTAGTTGAGTCCGATATGTCCGTTTCATATAAAGCGCTTTCGTTATGGATATTTGCTTGATGTTTTTATTTGCAAAATCGTTTGCTGCGGATTTTCGCTGTCAACGGATGCTCGTTAATGATTGCATCGTGTACAGTTCAGATAGTGGCCATCCAGTTATGGTCCCTGAAGCTTAACCCGCGCGGCGCTGGGGGGTAAATTTTACCCCCCCTCCCGGATTTTCTCCATAACTTGAAAACTATGACAGATATCAAAGTGAAACTTACGGTACCTTATGGTGCATCAATTCTACATCTTGTGTTACAATTTTGTTGAAATTCGTGAGAAATTTGAGGATATAATGACGTTTTAGTGACGTCATGTCATGTCATTTTTGGTGAAAAAACGTTAAATGTTTGAAAAGTCGTAGAAAATAGGGTGTTAAGGAAAATTGCAAATAAAAGGCGTCAAAAGAAAGGAAATAACATTGTCTTTGACATGGCTATCTCAGATTTTCAAAATTTTGGGTTTTTGACCCCCAAAAATGCAAAAAACTGATTTTTGGGGAAGAATTTCCACAAAAGTTTTTTGTTTGAAGATTTTCAAAAAACCGGAAGTTATATTAGAGAACCGAGTATGAACGATGTTCAAACTAAATTTCAAAGCAATTTCTTTATTTTTGACTGACTTATGGCTCTCTAAGAATAAGTAACTCATGACGTCATTTTTTTTAATTGCGTTTTTTGGCTTTTACTGACCAGATACAGACAAATAAATGCCACCACTGTATTTCGAAGACAACACTAGTCTAAAAACATGCAATGTTTATTTAGATTAATCAATTTCAAATTTTGACCTTATTGTGACCTGACCTTGACCTGAGGGCGATTATATGGTGTCAGGCTGTGAAAATGGCTGCTTCTATCGAATTATACGTGTAAAATAACCCATACAACATGTGTCGCATGGCTTTCGTAGACTTGTGACCTTTTGTGACCTGACCTTGACCTTGACCTTTGCTTAAAATTTCACTTTTACTTATGCGGGAGATGCATTATACATTTGGGAGCACTTTGTGAGATAATAGTTGCAATACAAGGCTTTGGATGGAAAGTATAGCCCAAAACCCAAATACTTAAATTTTGACACTTGACCTGACCGTGACCTGACATGTGACCTTATGTTAATAATTTCGGGCATGTGTTAGATTCTTCTCACTGAGAGCCTTCGATCGCCGCCTTGCGCGTCTCGCTGCGGTTATTGGTTCGGAAATACGAGGGGGGTAAAATTTACCCCCCAGCACCGCACGTTCGGATGGAGACCCCAGCGCCGCGCGGGTTAAACACAGCTGTATGTACCTTAGCTGCTCAATTAAAGCGCGTATTTCTGTTTGATGGCGATCGAATGAACGATCATGTGTATCACCACATTCACCTTACATCAAGAATCGCGTGTGAAAACGTGAGCACGTTCGATTCCAATGTCATGACTCTTTAGCTGTGCTCTCATCACAAAGATGTGACCGAAGCCGATTTAAACCTTGCCACATACCACAAAGATCTAACCGAAGCAAACTCCCGCCTAAGTCTGTGACTGAGTTAAACTCTACCGAGTTACAGGTGACGAGAGTCCGTAGCCAGTAGGTACCCTGTAAAGGCTGTGTGTATGTACATTGTGCAGCCGGAGGCTCATTCGTGCGTTGAACGTCGAGTGGAGATGAACCAATGTCGAATGAAGGGCACACTTTATTTTGGCAGCATCAACGGAGTTTTCGAGATCGAATGTGCCAGTCATCGGTTGTGTGACTTCCGCATATGATATGACATCATTAGGGCCGATATTTCGACCTATCAGTCGTCAATAGTAATAACCAGGGCTGCGGAGTCGACATAATTTCAGCGACTCCGACTCCGACTCCGACTCCGACTCCGAAGACCTATATCCGCTCTCTAACCGCATGCTAGAAAGCAATAACTGCAATGCCATTATTTTATCCGTCTGTCTTTATTCTTAACAGTATGGAGTACAATGTCACGCCTCCCGAGCACGGGCGCGGCGTGCCGGCCGCGCGTCCAGCCCAGTCGCCTGCAGGCGGCGGAACCCGCGAAACGGGCACCGAGCGGTGAGCGCAGCCAGCCGCCGCCGGCCCAGCTCGTAGCAGCTGGGCTTCAGCCCCAGCTCGTTCCAGCTCGTCTTCGCTGGAGCCGCTGCCGCCCCCGGATCCTGCGCTGTCTTACAGCTGGCCAGTCAGTGCGCCGCTCTCCGCCGCCTCGCCTCCGGCAACCAAGTCTACCAGTCAGGGTGTGGATTTCCCAAAAATCATTGGGAGTGCCCATTTCAAGGGCGGATGTATGGAGGCATCGTGCCATGTCCCTAAACGACTGAAATCGACCGAAAATTGGCATCTTTTCTGATTTTTAAGGAAATCTAAACAACTTTTACAAAGTAATGCTTGTTTTAAACATAGTTAAAAACCTTTGTGGTCGTGCCACAGCCACTGGCCACCGTGTTTGGCTGAGCACTTCAAAACTCACAGGACGTAATCAAGCCATAGATAAATACTACCCTGCTATCTCGTTTTTTACATATCGGTGACCTAATGTCAGGTCAGTTTCGTGACCTTCCCATTGTAAATCAACGATAAAATATACAAATGTTTTTGTATCAAATGATATGCATTAGATCAGAATAATTATTTTAAGATTATGCTATTATAGCTCATTCTTGATGACCCAAGTACAATTATTGCAATGCTCAGTGATCCATACAAGATCGAGTGAGGTCATCTGAGGTGACCAACACTTCTTTGCCAGTAACTCTTGATAGCATAAAATGAAGATAAGAACGTGAGACCGGCACCACTGTGTATGTCTCGCCGAGACGCGTCCGACATTGCGCAGCACGACATACCTGGTTCACCTCATGACCTTAAATTACCTTGACCTGAGGGAACATTTTAATTTGACTTAGGTAACCTGGTCACCTTGGTATGATTCAAATATCCTTGACGAAACGAGCACGATGACGTTAAAATGGGCTCCGTGTGACCATAAGAGTCGATGTGTCCAAAACCACAATCATCATCAGATGACGTTAAATTATTGCCCTATCTTCATCAGGCGAAAATCTACCGCTGGATGAGTAGTCTATTGGATTTATTTTCCACTCATTTTCTTTCGAAAGTGGTGTAAAGTTAATGTCCCTAGGCCGACGACTATTCTACCAACCAAAGTATTCGTCAATTGACAAAAAGTCGACTCCGACTCCGACTCGGGCCAAACCTGCCGACTCCGACTCCGACTTCGACTCCGACTTCGACTCTGACTCCGCAGCCCTGATCATAACAACTGGAGCGACTGATTTGTTTCTCGTTTCTTCGGAGATAAACGTAAACGTCTCATCAAAAGTTACGCCTTCGTCAAAGGCAGAGCATTACAGACGTCACTCATTGATAACCAATACTTTATTTATATTTACATTCGTTTATTTCTATTTATTTTCGTTATTTTCCCATTTATTTCTCCTCAACGGTCTACGTAGATGGCCTGACATACGTTTCTTGGCTATGTCTGTTACAAATATCTAACTGCAGCCAAACCATCCTCCGCCTTATGATCCACCACCTGCGGGCGGTTAAACCGCAAACGGACGAACCACGATCCAGCCGCTGTTTTGCATTATATAGTTGCTCTCACCTTATCCTTCTCTGGTCTGCGGTGTGCCATTACTCTCCCATCTTGAACCATTCACTGAAAAGTTGATGCAGTCTTGAACCCCATCAAACCCTGGCATTCCACTTACCTACGTATTAGCCTTTCCCCTGTGACATTATCGACCAAATTAACGCTCTTACGCTCGGCATGTGTGGCCTTTCGAGAGGTCTGAGTCAATGACGTACAAGTTTCACCGTATCACCCTTTGTGGCAGTAGTTTGCGTATGATTAAAAGACACCTGTAAAATGTCGCACATATTGCCGGGTAACCAAAGCTCAACCTGAGTGATGCACATGCGGGGATTCTACATGTAATTGTGTTTATAGAACCACTATTACACTTCTTAACGGCTAATTTCGCCACCGACAGTGGAAACTGCCGTTTTGCCTTATCTTCATATGCTGTCAATAGCTGACGTATTTTATTTTCATCTGCAGTGCATTGTCAGCAGCAGCGGTTCCGAGTCCGGCCGTCCAACGTCAGCGTGGTGGAGGGAGACAGCGCCATCTTACGGTGTGAAGTGCAACACCAAGTCGGACAGCTGCAGTGGGCCAAAGATGGATTCGCTCTCGGTAAGTGTAGCTGCCGGTGCCGGTGTAGCCCGCGGTGGTCAGTTGGGAGCTGCAGCAGCCCGCGGTGGTCAGTTGGGAGCTGCAGCAGCCCGCGGTGATTAGTTGGGAGCTGCAGCAGCCCGCGGTGGTCAGTTGGGAGCTGCAGGAGCCCGCGGTGGTCAGTTGGGAGCTGCGGCAGTCCGCGGTGGTCAGTTGGGAGCTGCAGCAGCCCGCGGTGGTCAGTTGGGAGCTGCAGGAGCCCGCGGTGGTCAGTTGGGAGCTGCGGCAGTCCGCGGTGGTCAGTTGGGAGCTGCAGCAGCCCGCAGTGGTCAGTTGGGAGCTGCAGGAGCCCGCGGTGGTCAGTTGGGAGCTGCGGCAGTCCGCGGTGGTCAGTTGGGAGCTGCAGCAGCCCGCAGTGGTCAGTTGGGAGCTGCAGCAGCCCGCGGTGGTCAATTGGGAGCTGCAGCAGCCCGCGGTGGTCAGTTGGGAGCTGCAGGAGCCCGCGGTGGTCAGTTGGGAGCTGCGGCAGTCCGCGGTGGTCAGTTGGGAGCTGCGGCAGCCCGCGGTGGTCAGTTGGGAGCTGCAGCAGCTCGCAGTGACAGGTCCGGGAGCTGCGGCAGCTCAGGGCTTCCTGACTGGGTTCCGTGGACGGCTGGAGCGCTGTCAGTGGCAGAGCTTTGGCTCGTTCCCTGCACCGCTTCAGCGCGACAGTCGGATCCGCCCCCCCCCCCCGCGAAACTCGCCCCTCAGTTCTGAACCGGCTATGAACTCTCACTGCTGCGATGCGGACGTGGGAGCTTCCGAAACTCAACATCGGGACATACAGGGGTGCTACAACATCGGGACACACAGGGGTGCTGCAACATCGGGACATATAGGGGTGCTGCAACATCGGGACGCACAGGGGTGCTGCAACATCGGGACATACAGGGGTGCTGCAACATCGGGACATATAGGGGTGCTGCAACATCGGGACATACAGGGGTGCTGCAACATCGGGACACACAGGGGTGCTGCAACATCGGGACATACAGGGGTGCTGCAACATCGGGACATACAGGGGTGCTGCAACATCGGGACATACAGGGGTGCTGCAACATCGGGACATACAGGGGTGCTGCAACTGACCGAGTCATGCACCCAGAGCGATAATAAAGTTGGCTGTGGTGTTCTCGTCTGGCTTTTGATCTTCCTTTTTCAACCTGAATGTTCTGTTAAGCCTTGAGGGGATTTTGTTTACTTGTGGAACTTTGTATCGTATTCATTTTTTTTAGCAAAACTCACGATGCTCTCATTTGTTCTCTGAAAGTAAATACGAATAACAAAAGTAGTGGCATTGACAGATTCCTCTGCAGTGATAACAATATTTTCCAGGGTAATGAATCATCATGGATGGAACTACCTGTACATCCTAGCATTAAACTAACTGGTCAACACAGCTTGAGGAAGAATTAGACGGAGACATATATTCGGTTTCTCCTCGACAAACTTGGAACCATTTAAATGCATCGTATGGGAAACTGACAAAGCAGATGTTCAGTGGGACAGGGACACGCTCGCGAACATGTGATGTAAACGCAAATTAGCAAATACATAATTATAATTAAACCAGCTGGAAAGACCGAGGCACTGGTGCAGGGTTTGTCTTGGAGAAGCCTTACAAAGGAAGCTAAATTAATTATGAGCTGCCCGAGTCCACTATTACGTTGACAGTTCAAGCTGCCACTTCTACTTCACCGGAGCTGCGGTCCAGTGCACCCATCCGAAAGTGGCAAAGGCTTCTCGAGTCAATACTCGACAATCACACCTTTACGAATCGGGAGCAAGCTATTCCTCCTCGTTCTCATCGCAGCTGGACCAAATTTGCCTGCGTGTTGCTGTTGGACCAAACACGTATCCGTGTTGCTGTTGGACCCAACTGCTCGGTGGCTGCTGCCGTGGTCCCCTGCTGTGTGACTGGGATCTGTTGATCTCGCTGTACGTATGACGGTGGCGGCGGTGGCCGGGCGTCCTGTGCCATTCTGAGGGATCGATCTGAGTCGTTTGGAGTACGGGCCGCGCCGCCGCCGCCGCCGCCGCAGCCATACTCCCGACTTCACTGCCGGTGGCAGCCGCCATCAGCCTATCAGTGATACATGGGCCCATACAGGCTAAATTATGGCCACTGAAACCTCTCCAGAGAGGAGGCCCGATTTTTTGCACTGCCCGTTGCTGCTGTGCTGAGGTCTGACTGAGACGCGTTTCTGATGTTTTGAGGCGGGATGCATATGGGTAATGATGCAGCCCAGGCTTCATTTGGCAGCAGGCTCTGACAGTGTAGAGTGGTACTGCAGATCAGGCTTCATTTGGCAGCAGGCTCTGACAGTGCGGAGTGGTACTGCAGCCCAGGCTTCATTTGGCGGCAGGCTCTGGCAGTGCGGAGTGGTCCGTGCATACAGCTATATATCATATGTGACGTGAT
The DNA here is from genome assembly GCA_036785665.1 of Chirona hameri. Taxonomy (NCBI): domain Eukaryota; kingdom Metazoa; phylum Arthropoda; class Thecostraca; order Balanomorpha; family Balanidae; genus Chirona; species Chirona hameri. The sequence goes on along the minus strand of JAXIVJ010019378.1, from coordinate 4,870 downwards.
GTGATTCAGGGGAAACCTTCAGAAGGATGACTCTTGGCGATAGTAAGAGCAGAATGATGTAGCGACGCTCGCTTGACGTTCACTTGGCTCACTCGCAGCGACAGAACACGAGAAAGGGGCGAGCAAGGCCGAATATCATATCCATCAGCATATTTCAGGAGACAGGCGAACGGATAAGCCTCCTTCCCTCGGCCCTCAATTTTCTAAGGACTGAGATGGAATGGTAAATGTTGGCTGGAATGATTAATTATTAATTATGTGGTTGTTATTTTTTTCGAGTGATCACACATGACCTTTCAAGCTAGTTTGTAAACGTAGAGTTTATCTTAAATGTGGTTGATACGTGCCTATGCGCTTAGCTAAGGGCTGACCTGATTTCATTTTCAGGTTACTCTCGGCCGCTCCCCGGTTACGATCGCTATCGAATGCTGGGTGACCCCGGTTCAGGTGTGCATGACCTGGAGGTGACCAATGTGACACTGGAGGACGACGGTCGGTTCCAGTGTCAGGTGTCACCGAACCGGGGACAGACGGCCATCAGAGCCAACGCCATGCTCACTGTGCTCGGTAAGTGACGTCATTCTGAGCGCACACGTTCCATCCATTGACAGCTGGTGGCTCTGAGCGGATCATTCCGTCAATCATTTGTATACAGATTGCACAGTAAAACTACGACATTTATTCGGTATCCGTCACCGAGTCAGCAGTCCCGTCAGTACCCGTCACCGAGTCAGCAGTCCCGCCAGTACCCGTCACCGAGTCAGCAGTCCCGTCACCGAGTCAGCAGTCCCGCCAGTACCGGCCACCGAGTCAGCAGTCCCGTCAGTACCCGTCACCGAGTCAGCAGTCCCGTCAGTACCCGTCACCGAGTCAGCAGTCCCGCCAGTATCCGTCACCGAGTCAGCAGTCCCGTCACCGAGTCAGCAGTCCCGCCAGTACCGGCCACCGAGTCAGCAGTCCCGTCAGTACTCGTCACCGAGTCAGCAGTCCCGTCAGTACCCGTCACCGAGTCAGCAGTCCCGTCACCGAGTCAGCAGTGCCGTCACCGAGTCAGCAGTCCCGTCAGTACCCGTCACCGAGTCAGCAGTGCCGTCACCGAGTCAGCAGTCCCGTCAGTACCGGCCACCGAGTCAGCAGTGCCGCCAGTACCCGCCACCGAGTCAGCAGTCCCGTCACCGAGTCAGCAGTGCCGTCACCGAGTCAGCAGTCCCGTCAGTACCCGTCACCGAGTCAGCAGTGCCGTCACCGAGTCAGCAGTCCCGTCAGTACCCGCCACCGAGTCAGCAGTCCCGTCAGTACCCGTCACCGAGTCAGCAGTTCCGCCAGTACCCGTCACCGAGTCAGCAGTCCCGTCACCGAGTCAGCAGTCCCGCCAGTACCGGCCACCGAGTCAGCAGTCCCGTCAGTACCCGTCACCGAGTCAGCAGTCCCGTCACCGAGTCAGCAGTCCCGCCAGTACCGGCCACCGAGTCAGCAGTCCCGTCAGTACTCGTCACCGAGTCAGCAGTCCCGTCACCGAGTCAGCAGTCCCGTCAGTACTCGTCACCGAGTCAGCAGTCCCGTCAGTACCCGTCACCGAGTCAGTAGTCCCGTCACCGAGTCAGCAGTCCCGTCACCGAGTCAGCAGTCCCGTCAGTACCCGCCACCGAGTCAGCAGTCCCGTCAGTACCCGCCACCGAGTCAGCAGTCCCGTCAGTACCCGCCACCGAGTCAGCAGTCCCGTCAGTACCCGCCACCGAGTCAGCAGTCCCGTCAGTACCCGTCACCGAGTCAGCAGTCCCGTCACCGAGTCAGCAGTCCCGCCAGTACCGGCCACCGAGTCAGCAGTCCCGTCAGTACTCGTCACCGAGTCAGCAGTCCCGTCAGTACCCGCCACCGAGTCAGCAGTCCCGTCAGTACCCGTCACCGAGTCAGCAGTCCCGTCACCGAGTCAGCAGTCCCGCCAGTACCGGCCACCGAGTCAGCAGTCCCGTCAGTACTCGTCACCGAGTCAGCAGTCCCGTCAGTACCCGTCACCGAGTTAGCAGTCCCGTCACCGAGTCAACAGTCCCATCAGTACCCGCCACCGAGTCAGCAGTCCCGTCAGTACCCGCCACCGAGTCAGCAGTCCCGTCAGTACCCGCCACCGAGTCAGCAGTCCCGCCAGTACCCGTCACCGAGTCAGCAGTGCTGTCAGTACCCGTCACCGAGTCAGCAGTGCCGTCAGTACCCGTCACCGAGTCAGCAGTCCCGGCAGTACTCGTCACCGAGTCAGCAGTCCCGTCAGTACCCGTCACCGAGTCAGCAGTCCCGTCAGTACCCGTCACCGAGTCAGCAGTCCCGTCAGTACTCGTCACCGAGTCAGCAGTCCCGTCAGTACCCGTCACCGAG